>QFEU01000167.1:0-69657 GCA_003316345.1 Tricholoma terreum | reverse complement strand
TTCTCGAGAGAGTTTCCCAACCACTTTATTAGGAAAAGAGTGAGAAAGTGAATACAAACGAAAATGCAAGACCTACCAGAAGACGAAGCCATTGCGCTCACAAACGACGGAAATGGATTTCGGAGTGAGTTTATATTTGCATATGTTTGTCTCTATACTAATTTACATGATTCCACCCACGGAGCCGTCCAACATTCTGCAGAACTCGGTCTGTCGAACCCTCCTCAGCAAACTTCCTTTTTCCCTCCTCATCATCCATATCACAATATTCTTTCCACTTATCCAACTCGGGGTACTCCACATTGAGGACACGCACTATATTTGAAAGATACTCCAGGTCTGAGGCCAATTGTGCAGCACCTGTCAGCGACAAGGAGGCGATACTAGGGAGAATATCTGTAGTAAGATGCTCAAGAAGAGTATGCCCAAGTGATGACAGCCATGCTGACGACACGGCATCCGGGTCGGTCGGTGTCACCTTCACAGTCGACGATGGGGAACGCAAGTGTGTTGGTTGGGTTTGGGCGGATGGAAGCTGGTCTGAGAGAACTGTGGATATTTCGGCGTTTCCGTAGGGCAGAGTGTGAAGCGAGAAAGCTAGCGCATCGTCGTCGGCATAGACTTCGAATAGCCTCGGAAGATTGAGGAGGCCCTCGGCAACCCTTTGCACAATGTCGCTCGGGGATAAGGAGAACATCGGCAGTTGTAATTCATTTGTCGTCGTGACATGTTTCGATCTAGGGTCCCCGGGTGCGATCCATATCGTTGATGAGGCATAGGACGCTAGATGCTTTCGTAATGGGGATGAAATTGTTTTTTGCAATGATTGCTGACAGGTGCTGGCAAATGCAAATACTGCGCGACGTGCCTCAACGAGTAAAGGCTCAGAAAAAGCGGCGGCGTTTTGACGAAGGGCAGCCGTCGATGCCAATGTAACAAAGAGATCGCGTGAATGTGTCTCTGAGTCTACAGTGGTCAACAGAGCGTGTAGATCCGAAGAATTCAAAAGTGACTGCTCCAAGAGTTGATTTTCACCTCTGGAAGGTGCAATAGCAGATGTAATTGGATCCTTTCGCACTAAGCGAAATCGAGTCGCGGTCTGGATCAAGTTCGACCGCAGCTTTGTCTCGAACGCAGAAACGCGTTCATAGACTGTGCGAGCAGAAGACAATAGGTGAACTGATAGTTGGAAGTCAGACCAATCCTGCACAGAGTAATCCATGTCAAATAGATCATCATCCGAGATGGAGCTCCGAGGGTGCGACGTCAACTGGTTGGTTGCCAGGCGAACATCGGCTGTCCAGATATCAATAAAGGATTGGAAAAAGTTGTCCAATGCCTGCACAAGTCCAACAGCGCCATACCCATGGGTAAAAAGAGTACATCTCGTCAAGCTCTCCTCGGCGGCGGCGAAGACATCTATGGCCCTTTCCCTGAGTAAGCGAGCCCGATCGGTATCTTTCTCCCGGGGAGCATGACTAACAATTTCTTGAAAAGCGTGCCCCAAAAACCGCCTCTCAAAAGTCCCATACTCGACTTGAAAATCGAGGAAGGGCTTGAATAATTCTTGGTCCCACTCAAGACCATCTTCAGTGTAAGGTGCATTGGGAGAGGCTGAATTCCCAGGACGCAACGATATCGACATGCGAGTAGAACGCCTCCGCGAATGGGAGCGCGGATTGACAAGTTGAGTGGCTTCAGCATCAGAGCTGTTTAGTGCAGGACCTGCGTATTTTAACTTCTCGATTACTTTTTCGACGCCGACAGCAAATTCTTCTGTCGCCCGCAGTAAAGAAATTAATGCGGGTAGAGCCGCATCTCCGTAATGGACCACCAGAGAAGAAAGTCGCTGCGAGAAGGTAGGTTGAAGAGAAGATAAAGTCGAGGAGATGAATCCTGACAGCGTAATGGCAGGGTCAGGGAAAATGGCAGGTATTGACACTCGTTCAGTATTTAGGAGAGATAGGAAGTTCGCATAGAATGTCGGGAGGAAGTTGACGAATGTCTGAGGCGATGTTCCCTCAGTGGAAGATGAAGTGGAATCACAATCGAGTAGGGACGCATTGTTCCATATTGTAACAACGGACGCTCTGCGCGACGCGTTATAATAGTTTCTGAACTCGGATTCCCTTTGGATACGAGAAAAGATGGAGAAATAGTTGCGGCAAGCAGTTACGTCTTGCGCGTTGATCGCGGAGACCAATGCCGAACTAAGAGAGGCTTCGAGCTGATTTTGCAAGCTGACCATGAGAGTCCGTCGAGGTTCGTAATCGGGTGTGTTCTGGAAGACTATCATACTTCGATTAGCTTCAGAAAGCCTTTCTGCCGCCTTCCCATAATTCCGTTCAACAAGTAGCGATGTGACCTCGAGCTCCAGGGAACCCCAGCTTTCGGCCTCTCGCAAAACCTCCCTAGCAGATTCCATCCGACCCTTTGCTGTATCGAAAAGTCTTAAACTGTTGAGGGCATCGGTAGTGCCCTGTGGGACGACATCCTTTGAGGTCTGTTGTATCTTGACAAGGGCGACTTGCAAGGATACCGCGTTATCTTTTAGGAAATGCAAGTCGTACGTGAGACGAGGGATACTCCGCGACACGTCATCGATAATCTGCTCTAGTTGTGTCGATGTGTCTTCGCTGGCAATGTCAAGTGTCGCAAGAAGGTTTGTGATCTGCTGGTCGAGGTCGTTTAGCTCTGCACCTGGTTGTGAAGGAGGATAGTTGCCATCAAACGTCTGGAGTGTATCGTTGATCCAGGCGATGATGTTGTCGTAATTCTCTAGTGAGTCGATGAGCTGGGCGGTTGAAGGTAAGGCCATATTCAAAGCAACCAGTGTTCTTGAAAAGGAAATTATTCTGAAGGCATCATATGTACATGTACGCTACGGCCACCCCTTCCGCTGGCAAGTACATAACTACTGTTATCGGACACGCATGCAACATGAGTCCTCAACGTTCAACGCCTGCCTACTCGAAAACTCCGACCACAGCGGCCAAAGATGGTCCACCATAAGCGAGAATACTGCCTTCGAGCGAGCAATGGGAGCGCACCCTCAGTTCTTCCCGTTTCTGTCCCTTACACTTTGGCGTTCACCCCGAAGGTGTCCCAGTGTCCAAATCTGGCCCCATCGTCCCTCCCATGTCGTATGACGTGCTGGTGAGCGGGACCTTTCAGGAGCCCCTTCGCTTTGACGTTGAAGATGACCACTACGAGGGGGAGAAACATACTAGGTTCGGCGCTCCACCGTTCGCCCAACTTCAGTCTGTAACCCTCCGTCGACGAGCGGCAGAACCACAGAACAGGGTCCTACTCCTGAATGTCCAGTCCGGACCACTCTCATGGTACCATTCTCGAAGCTCAGACCTCTGAAGGCAAGGGAAAGTCAAAGGAGTGGTCAAGTCATCGAAAATGCCGGCCATAACTGCTGCCAAGCAGCAGATATCTCCTTTCAGCGTGGCTACGACAGCTTCTATTCCTTTCCCCTCCATGGTGGCCTCCAGAGGTGACCTTCCTGGTATTCCCACCAACGTGGCTGGTCATGACACCTCATCCTCACCAGATGTCAAAGAGGACTACCCATTCGCCATCAACTATTTCTCCACCCCACCCCCATGTGATGGCCGACCTCCAGGACGCAGGGCTGGCCTCCAGCGTTCATCTGACTTTACGCACAAGTCTCACCCAGAGATATTTTGGAATGATGCGTGGGGGGAGAGGCCGACGGAAGGTCAGGCCCGCCCAGCCGAGGGCTGGTTACACGACAATCTGAAGGGGAAGATGAAGTCCGACAAACAGTCTGAACGAGAGAGACCTATCTCTGGAAGGTCTAATTCTCCAGTTCGTATACCATCTTGTGCGTGCCGTGATGCAGCTAGCATCCAAGAAGCAGGGGTAGAAGCGTGCTCACGAGGAGTCAGATGTGAACGAGAATAAGGAACGCCCGAATCAACGGCTTCGTGCCAGCGGCGATGACTCTCCAACATGCTCATCGCGTAGTTTATCTGGACTTTGAAAGAAGGCCCTCATGAGTGTTGCCGAACTTCCCTTCGCGACACAATGACAGGCGCTATCATTTTCGCACCATGATATACTTGTTTTCTGAGCTCTGTTTAATCTTGCTTCGGATATTATTTTGTCAGACTACCCTTCCACACCGGTCGTCTACACTCGTCTATCACGGCTAACCCTGTATCCCTTACAGCGGTCAGGGTTTTGAGGGGTAAGGGTAAGGGTATGATACATACCATAGTGCATCAGGGTATTGTGAGAAGAGTGACCCAAATCACTTTTACTATCAACTGACTCAAAAAATGAACATCCGGCCACTTCCTAGGCTGTATAAGAGTGCTGTATACATTTTCAGGTTGTAACTATGCAGAAAATTCCCAGAGGCTGTTAATGTTTTGGTTAGGTACTTTGAGGTATCATTTTGAGATGGCTATATTTGATATTACAGTAGTTTTAGTGTTGTGTATCAAAATCAGTCTTCAGCAGGCAAATTTGTTTGAAAGAAATTTGTACCCTTTGCCATCCAAAGTCCGTCAAAGAAGTGTTTGAAGGACGCGTCCTGCTCGAGGTGGAGCTCGGATTCGTCCGTCTTCTCAGACTTTGAGAGCTATGAAGAGGTCGAGGGGGTTGTTTCACATTGGATAGTTTCAAGGCATGATTGGGATCGGGAGTGGGAAGATTGAGAGTTTGATGAAAGGGGAGGGAAGGTGGGCGGATTAAAGAGTCGTTGGGCAAGTGATGTAGTCGTCATTATTCTGGGACTGTTAGGACTGCAGGCCGTGAGTGCAGTACACAGGTAAGTCTAGACCGCAGTAGATAGGTTAGGTATCATAGTAGAAGTGATATATTTATATTAGCTTGTGATGGGACCAACCCAACCAGTGTGACAACTTGCTTGCGAAGGTTTTTACCGCAATGTGTAGAAATGATCATGATACATACACGCCGAGTGGAAAGTCTTGGCCAGCTAAAATCGACTTCGCGGCAGTGGGATTGTAGTTTGGCCCGTATCCAATGAATCCCCCATATTTCTCCAGCAAGGCCCACACATCAGACAGGGACTTTCTCCGAGCCTGATATCCCCGACAACCGACACGACGGCAGGAACTTTGGAACACGCACGACACAAATCAAGAAGGGGAGGTGTAGCTTGAAGCAGTAATGGATATTCAAATGAGGCATCGGACGGATGTTGGTATCTGGAAGGGATGTTGTATGAGATTTTTGGAAAGTGTTCATATAGCTTGACTTGTACCTGATTTGATCTACTACGATAAAATGTTCGCAGTTGCCATGATGGAGCAACCAATAAGGTTGATTGATACGCAGCAAAAGGGCTGACAAAGGGGTTTGATAGATTGTAGTTGTAGCTTTTGTAATCGAAACGGAGTCTTTCAGGATAGCCTGAAAGTGCAGGAAAAGTTTCCTTTGTCAGAAGTCAATGGTGCACAGGATCGAGAGAAGGGAAAACGTACTCCGCATTTCCGTATGCGATGCCATCGATACAGATTACGCGGCCGTCGGCATCAGTGATGTCATGGGGATGTCCTTCGCTGGATACGGTTGGCGTCATGTCGGCCTCTGCAAGCCCGCTGGATGGACATGGGATAAGGTCAAAGACATGACCAAGGGTTTGAGAAGAAAGGAGCGCATGCTGCGACGCGCGTGTCACGATGCCGGCACCCCATGAAAGTCTATCGTATATTGTGATAGTAACTATGGCCTTATTGTCGCGTTGATCCAAAGAGTTTGAACCGGATATCTGAAAGACGTAAGAAGTCTTCATCAGCGGGTGGGAGCATAGGAAGGACATACTACTTGCGCAAAAGCATTCTGTTCCGCGTGCTTGGACGCTCGCATAAACGATACAGAATCCCCTTTCAGCCTACATCACATTAAAGGTGACATCGACGACTGGATAGAACACATACTTCCAGCTACTGAGTTTGACCTCTTCAAGAGCCCCTTGTAGTAACGCGACGTCTGGTGGGCGGGTGTCCGGATCAGGAACCTTCAAGGTTCTGCGTCTCGATTTCGAAGACTTCGATGAACTGAGAGTTACGATGGACTGTTCATGGCCTTTCAATAGATGTGCAGAAACAAGAGGATTGTTCCATGTGTCAGACAATGAATCTCGAATTTCTGCAACACTAGTTCATTGTAGACCATGTCACCATTATCTTGGTGCTAAGAGGTTCTCACCTGTATTCGGACGCGACACTCTCTGTCGGAAGTTGAACCGAATCTAGGTCCCCTGAGCACGCGTCTACAACAGACTCAACAAACGCGGGAACGTCTATAGACTCAGAGGGCGGTCCAAAAAGAGATTCCATAAGGTGTAGGAAGTTAAGAAACAATATACATGCAAATAGTACTGTGTACCGACATCCGAGTCAGTTGACACACCACTTTGAGTTACATCGCTAGCTTCGACCACAAACACAAATTGACAATTCCGAAGAGACAGAATGTTTGTAAACTATATATATTATGATTTTAGATAAATTTATAGTAGCTGTTGAATGGTGTCTAAGGGCAGCTGAACAGGTCGAGTCGATTCTGATCAAAAACGGCCAGTTAACACACTCATGGGAACTATACTTTCGTCGTTGAGCATTGTCGTTCCCTCTAATTTAGTACCTATGGCTGCTTCTCTACTACCTCCTACTTTAATCTTATGCATTAGTGCATGCTTTTGCTTGATAAACATGTCATTTATGGAGTGTCCAGCCTTAATATCACAGATTGGATTCATCGAGTACTATATCCTGCATCCTGCACCTGTCAGCATTGAAATCCACCAGTCATGAGGCCGATCCTGTCTACTAAAACTTTCTTTACCCTTCTAGTTGTAATTTACAAGTGTTACTAAGCTCTGTGATGTGGTGAGAGAAGATGGCGAGGCGGGGAGGAACATGCTGTGATCGAGAATTGATTGATCGGCAACATTTGCCATCTAACTCCCCCAATTTTCCACTGATTCCTCGGTGTTAGGGAGGGATATGTAGTGGAACATATGATCTTGATATTGAATCAGGCCATCAGTACAAAAGGAGAGTGTTAATTGGTGTAATTTGTGATGCAAAAGTTGGTGTACTCCGAAAATCGTGTGTAATAGCCATTGTTATTCAAGAACATGGAGGCAAATTGCTACCAGATTTGGTCAGAAGATAGATACAAGTGGGCTTTGGTCAGAAAAAAAGAAAAAAGTCTTAAGAGGATTGGACAGGATTGAGAAAGTTTCTCTATTGGTACGTAAAGTGACCCAGGTGTGTAAACTGATGTCGGTACACTGTACATACAGTTAAATCTAAAGAAATTACTAACAAAGTTTCATTCTCGAAGATCTCAAACTCGGCATCATGTCGCCGTGTTCAATGGAATTGCGAAGCTAGGTTCCCGGAAAGTAAATGCGTCGCCGGTGTTCGTGAGGGGAGTCCCGTGTTCTGGTAGATTGGTGAAGTCACTGTACAGAGAGCTTTGGTACCAGTGGGCGTCACCGACTAGTGATCCGTCGAAAGGACGATAGTCAGGCGATCGTCCAAGGTCGGTGCTGTACAAAGGCCAGTTCAATAATTCGGACAGTTCCCGGGAGAACATTTGTAATTTTGGCGAAGCCTGATTCTGCCCGCCTGCAGTGAAAAATTCCGTCACACCTCGGTCATCTGATGGCACCTCCTGGTAGGACCCTGCCTCTGGGTTCAGCGCGGTTGAGGGCAGTTGTATACCGCCTGCAGAAGACAGGTCACAGATGGTATCACTTCATCACGGACAAATCAACATTGAGCTCATTCAAATCACTAGATCACTTACCAAAAACGGCCGGCTGCCAGCCATCTACCATAACAGTCAGGGTGATAGATGATTCATATCTGATGAAGCGTGCCTTACCGGCTTTCATAGGTACGCATAACACTGAGACAACTAGCAATCCCTTGGATATCCTTTTTTGGATCTCCGGAAAAACCGGACAATTTTCCTGCCCAGACATTGAGAAGTAGGACAACAGCAGAAGTAAACAGTGCCATCTGCAAACATTAGTAAAGGATGTCGACATAAATGATCAGCATTACCAGAGTGTGAGGAAGAGGCATAAAACCTCTCTGTGACTCCAACACCATCAAGTGAATACAAGATCTGGCGGCGTTGGTGCAGATAGCCAACGATGGGAACGGTAATGGGGAGTGTTTCATTGGTGAAGGAATGAAAGGTCTATGGATAAGAGTTTGGATGTTGTAATAACTTGTGTATAGCATTGCAGACTGTTCAAAGAAGACATGGTCTTGTCGCTGGGGATCCCATCGAACTGAAATTCCAGTCAGTCGTTGAATAGAAAGAGTGATACTTCTATACGTACGATGATCAGGAACAGAATCAATCCACTTGTTGAGTTCGGAATCCAATTCGGTCACTACCTGATGATTATCCAGAGGTCTATCAAGCAGCCTCGTTGATTTATTGACTGAGTACTGTCAATCAAGGAAATGAGAGAGGTCAAGAATTTTAATGAATGTTACATACTATCGTACGCTGTGCTGCGTCTAGGATTTCCATCAACTTTATGAAAGTGATGAAGGAGGCGATCCGGGAGGGTTTTCCTGGCGGTTGTTTGAAGGTCATTTCAGTGCCAGCTACTTCCCAGTACACATCATCACAGTCCACTGGCAAATCAAGGTCATACCTGGCACTACTTGAGCAAAAGCAATGCAGTCTCAGGGACAGGCTTACTCTTTGGAATTTGTGGCACGCGGTCGCCCAAGGATAGAACACACAATGGCGTCGAAACAGATCAATACCCAGAAAGCTCGCTTCCAAAGCTCATCTTCGACAGATGGCTTACGAGTGGGTTTGCGACGATGAGCACCGACATCTTGCGCAATGCGGATACCATTGCCTATGAATATCCAGCTAGCTTCTGGTGTAGATGATCCCTGCAAAAATATCACCGACAACTGTGAAACGATTTATCATCACCAACTACTGAGAGAATGATAGACGGCATACGCAATATGTGTGTAATTCATATACCGAAGGGGCCTGGCTGAGGTGCTTCTGGAAATGTTTGATTTGTCGAAACCACTTCCAACCAGAGCTATGCAATGAGCCGGTGCCTTCAAGGATTACTCGGGGGTCGTTCGAGTAACGCGATGCAACAGCACAGAGCGCAAGAACGCTGGCGCCAAATATACGGTCAGTCAAGTGGAGATTATCACGGACGGATCTTTGAAAGGTTGGTCGATGCAACAAAGGGAAGTGAATATTGATATTATCAAAAAACAACTGGATCAAATGCATCAGTAAATCATGGTCCGGGAAAAGTTGGGGCGAAGGAGGTTCTAATGGTATCTGCTGCCACTTGAACGACGTGAGCGACAAGTGAGGGAAAGGGTCGAAATTGACCAACCGGATGGCTGTTCCAAAATGCTGGTCTAAAGTGCACAGAAAGTTTAGGTGATCGGGGTGATTGCCCTCCATTGGAAGCATTTTGCATTTCAATCGCAGTTTTAATAAGCATTGCGCTGCTCGAAGTGCCGAAAAAGCGATCGGGCCAAGGTGTTACGGTCAAGGATTTCAGGCCCTCTGATAGAGCGGTATCGTCGTCATCTGTGAGCGCACTTGTAGAGACGGTCGAAGTGTCGAAACTCTCAGGAGCTGCCCTTTCATTGGGATCACTTTTCCCTCCACTCACAAATTTCTTCAGAGTAGATAGTTCTTGCTCCAGGCTGAGGGCATGCTGTGCGAGACTCGCTAGGGAATGACGGATAGTTATGGTGTCATTTGGGACATCATACGTCGACGAGGAAAGAATAGACCGAATAAGGCGTGTGACTCTTTGCGGATCCTCCACTGGAGGCGAAACGTCCAAGATTTCTTGTGCATGTACCGTATGCAAAGTCGTCAACAGCTTGCTGCTGCACAGGACGGATGACGTTTTAACAGAGCAAAGTAAATTATCCTAACCTGTGACTTCTTCCACGTTTCTTCAGATAATCAGAACTCGATAACTACGTTCGATGATCGACCGGTGACATACTTTTGCAGTAGCATGAGTGCATTCAGAGTCGAACGCTATACAGTTGGAGCATCGACCGCCCGGCATTTCCATGGAGTCGCCTAGAAAAAGTAGGATTGTGCATATGCACCAAGTTATCATCAAGAGACCTACAACGGACTGGCGCCAAGTTGAATGAATGGCCAAAATTCATGACCCCAGAAAGGCGATCTTACTTTTCTTGCGCTTGCAGATATCACATGCCCCTTGTAGCCTCCTTTTCTTGTAGCCTGGCAGGGGGAGAACTTGCACTCCGGACGCCATGATCAGCGCTCAGCTGAGTATGACTGAGCCAACGTATAACACCGGCATCCATAAAGTGTAGTGCAGAAAGCGGTGCAAGTTCGCCCAAATATACCTCAACAACGCGTCAACAATAGTACTACTAGCCTAGACGCGCCGACACACATTTCCATATTCTTTGGAATGACCACACACGTTGGAATACTCCCCATAGGTATTTTGAATAACCATCTAAACGAGATGCCTACATAGGCTGATCCAACATGCAGATGTCCTGCACACTTTGTGCGCAACTTTGCAACAAGACCAACACGCGCAAGGGAATGTAGTAGCAGGTGGCCTACCTTTTCTGCGACTTCCACATCCAAGAACAGGTATTTCAGAGTTGTTTTACCATTCCTTAGGTTCTGAGATGCTCAAGGCGTTCCAACTCTGTTTCTGCCATCCGGGACGCCTACTGGCGCATTATCATCTACCTTGGACGGTAATGCCATTGTAGAGGTGCAAGCAGTAGCTCCATTGGATCCACGCTCCTGGTTTATCGAAGAAGAAGTTGTAGCTGGTAAGTAAATGCATCGCGTTAGGTGAAGCTTATCCGGGAGAGCGATTATTACAGATGGAAATCTCCTTGTGATGACACCAGTCGATCCCGCTTTTCTTCTCATTCCAATCCTCCAAGCAGCACATCCGGTTAACCTATATGTATCATGTTCATAACCTTTTCTAACTGTCAGACACAGCAAGATGGCACACTTGGAACGTTTCGACCTGCAGACGATATTTTTGAGGAGGCTACCCGCAAACTCCAACCACCATTGCAATCAAGCGAAGCTGAGAGCTCGGTCCTGAGCAACGACATTCTTCGATTCGCCTCAATGAAAGTGGTAAAGGAATCACTCAAACGGATCTGTGATATCAAGGGTAATATTTCCCTCCTTTCTGGGCGAATGTCGTCTCAGTTCACTTCCCCAGCTATAACGGCAGACATCGTGGTATATCGTCTATCTCTTCAGAAGACAGTGGAGTATCTGCGTCTCAAAGTCGCCCGCCTGGCTACTCCTGAGGTATTGGAGGTTTCTCGCACCTTGACACGAGGATTAGCAAAAGATGGACTTATGGAAGACGGGAAAGAAAGCCTCTTGAAAAGTAGGTGCTGCCATTGCAGGCAAGTTCAACCTCTCACTACACTCTCAGTGGGGCGCATTCGCGCAGCCTGTGACTTACTCGCACAATACCTCTCTGCGACTACCCTAGCTGCTCTATTTGCCTCGTACGAGTGTGTTTTTTTCTTCCCTCTTTTTTCCTCAAATTACCATTCAACGATCAACGCGCCCGCCAGCTTCACCGAACTTGACCAGTATCTCAAACGTATGGAAGCAGAAGTCACTGCCATCACGACTACTGTTAGACAGGGAAAGGGGAGGAAGCTCCTCTCCAGTGAGGAAGACAAGAAGCGTAAAATTAAGGGATCGCAGGGTGTTGAGAAATTAAAGAAAGTAAATGTAAATGGTATGGCGAAGCTCTCGAGCTTCTTTAAAAGAACATGAAATTACTACGTAGTATGTATGTAATTCATAATATTTGAATTGGCAAGACTTTGTTTACTACTCTCTTGTCCGTTTTGAAGTTTTTACTCTATGAAGTGTTACTCTATGTCGCCATCGCCGAAAACGCTTGGTCCAAAGCAATATGTGGACCGAGCAATTCAGACTGAAGCTCAAGATTCTCTATCAGGACTGGAATCAGGACCTACGATTTCTGCAGAGCACGCAAGCAAAGTTGAAACCGATGCTGCATATACCCGCTGGCATTCTTTGACAACACTGTCCAAAGAGCCTTCGGCTGCCGCATTTTCCCTAATTCAAAGCCCATCAGCTTCTACCTCTCATCGCACATCCAAACGTCCCCAGCTACTTTATAATCGGCCAGTCGAGCCTCATGTTCTCGCTAAGCGTATTGTTTCTCTACCGGAATCCCCACTTGAGCTACCTCCCGACAGGAGGACGGCTCATGACGTTACCGGGATGCGTATCGTATCTCTTCCAGAACCTATCAGATGCTCGCCCCGATCCAGGGATAGCGGTTCGTATCTAGACAGCTTTGGGACGTCTGGGGACCTTTCTCTTGCACCTCTAGGAAGCGACTTAGGCCATCTCAGATTTTGTTCATATCCCAGGGACGTACCCCGAACACCGTCCCCTCCATATTCTCCCAATTCAACTTTGATTATCGATAACGAAGTGCGCCTTCCAACGTTCTGTCTATACCAGGAACGTCAAAATCACAAAATCACAGTCACCGAAGATGATGGAGGTGTGTACCCAGAATTCATGCACTTTTCACACCAGATCACATTCATTATAGGATGGACCACATGGGCGAGCTCGCCTCCACGCCCCATACCTGCTCTTCATGGACCATCATCGTTACCTTATGCTCGCTGCCCTTCGTGAGTATGCCTCATATCGAGTTGTAGTCCCATGGTTAAGCGTATCTTCAGAGGTGCTGAAGGTATAATATTCGAAGAAGATGCAGACCTTCCTCGCATGATATGGGGACTTGATTTCGAAGGCTTCCCACCCAACGACTCTCGGAAGCAACGGACGATCAATGTCCACAAGCCGACCACTGAGGGTCTCCAGTCTGCCCTGCAAACAGCTCATCAAATATCGAAAGATCAGCCTTCATCTGCGATACACTCGCTCAACTCTGAGATCTGCCTTCCAGGTTCTCGACACAACTACCCAGCTGACGCCGTTCTCAGACGGAATCCAACTTTTGAAGGCGTCAATAGGGGCATTAGCCGCGATAGTACGATCCAACTTCTAGGGCCACCGTTAAATCAGCCCCACGCGTACAACCTGCAAGAAAACCGAACAGTAAATTGGCGAGAAACTTCCTACGTATCGGCCTCGAAATTCAGAACGATCAACGAGCGACCCTTGAGTCCTTCGGCGTCTATCTTCGTCCCTGCTACCTCTGAACATGTATCCCCTCGCACGACCATGGAATTCTGCGCTTCCACGATTGTCAAGCCGCGTACACTGGCGGCCATCGACATTGCTCGCCAATACTGCCTGGATCAACAAAAGAACACTCTTCCCACTCCTCCTACCTCTTCTGCTCCGCAGTGGTCTCCTGTCTTCTCTGGCCCTGCACCCTTCAGCCCATCAGGCGAAGAACGAGATTTCCTCGACGATCAGCAAGCATCGAAACTTTCTCCCGCACGAACATTTTCTGGAACCGTTTACCCGGAGGAACGCCGATTCGTTGACTCGTATCCTGCGGGTCGAAGCCTTGGCTTACAGGATGTGCCACCCCCTTCATCGAATTGGAAGCTACGCGGCGCGATGCGGCGGCGCTCTCCATCGAACCAGTTTCCTCAGGGAACGAAAATGTTACATAAGACTTCTCTTTGTTCTGGACCACCGCCTGGCACATCATCTTTGTATCCCAACACTATCAATCGAACTATAAACCTCACCAGCACTGGCACATCTGATCCACCTCGACGAATTTCAGTTCCACGTACTCATCCTAAACAATGGCGTTTATCTTCCGTCGTTGAAGAAGATTCAGGGACTGGCTCGAACAACGTTTCTTTGTCTCTTCAATCGAGACAACACGTTTATGCAGCTCGTCGCGGTCCCTCCGGGTGCGTCGCACACATCTCAGACGCTGATCACGCTTTTACTGGCTTCGACGATCTTCGCCCAAATACCTCCGATATTGCCGAAGTGCCGTTCGATTCAACGGTTGTGGTGTATTCTGAGACAGCTTGCAATAAATCAGCTCTGGGTATGAAGCCAACCGTGGAGCCAATGCCGACAGTCAAGCTACCTCTCAAGGCCACGATGTCTTTCGGGAGACGGGATAAAGCTGGTGTCTGCGAAGAAATGGGAACTCATTTTAGCCATGAAAAGGAGAATGCTTCCAACATTAAGAAAAGGGATAAATCTCTACCCAAAAGAGGGAGAGCTCGAAAAAGAAACATGAATACAATGCTCGATGACAACCAGAAAAAGATGCCAAAATGGCAGGCATCGGCCGACATATGGCTGTAGACCTTCATCTTGTGCCTCCTTTCGCATTTCCTCCACTCCTTATGCTTGTCTTTGGTACTTTGTAGACAGTGGGTATGTAATTCACAAGTCGTTTTCAGATCAGGCGCTGTACTAAAAGTAAACAAATGCGCTCGTAACACACTGTTGTGGTGTATGTATGTATAACTTGAAAGACACGTTTTACTTTATGGCTTTACGAAGAGATCTGTGAATTCGTGGACAGGAAGCTTTGACAAAGAGGGTGCATCGGACACGACCTCCAAAATCCTGTAGAGCGCGTCAATCTCATGTTTGAATTATGTTGCCAGACTTACTTCTTTTGATGGGCCTCGTCAAAGTGATGGGCGATGTGTCTGAGGGTTGCTGATAAGTTTAAGTCATTGACGCGTGATCGATAAACACACCTCTTGAACTTATTGATTAACAGGGGAGTACCCTCTGCTCTCCGTCTCTTGTGCCCTACAGGGTACTCTACTTCTACTTCGTCGAGAAATGTGCCATCGTTCAGCTCAACCAGGAGCGCGTTTCCAATCGACCGCTTGGCAGGATCATGGTATTCGACGGTGAAGCGTTTGTCTTCAACGCAGTATATCTTGGCTCGCAGAGCATCGATACGGGGATCAGCTGCGGCTTCATCCGTACTGTGACATATGAAATAGAGGTTTGTGGGGATCACGGTCAATGCTTACTAGCTTTCTGAGGTGAGTTCACCATATACGAGAGGGTACGCCACCATGTAATTAATTGCATGACTGGCAGGTGGGAGGTATTAACGCATGACATGTGAAGGGATACTAAGTAACAACTCACTCCCGATCTGCAAAGTTATCTAATGGGCCTTGTTTGTCGATGATCCGCTTAGCAGCTTCTTGAGTGCGAATTCGCACAGTCTTAATGTCACCTGACGATTGACCCATAGCCTTGAGTCTATCGTGAATGGTATGAGCCGCTTCGACCGCAGTTTGAGCGTGGAACTCAGCCGGGTAGGATATCTTGAAGAGCACATTCTCCATAATGTACGAGGAATAAGGTATTTGGAATTCGAAAGGTTTTCCCTGAATACCGAGAATTTATATTTCTCATCGACAGTGGAGCATGAAAACACACCTTGAATAAGACATCGTAGAAGCCCCAGGTCTTCGCGGTCAGAACAGATGGTAAACCTTTCTCGCCCTTCTTTACCAATAAAGCAAGATTGACAGCTCTAGAGCATGCGTCGCCGGCGGCCCAGGATTTGCGTGGGCCTGTATTCGGTGCATGACGATAGGTGCGCAGAGATTGGCCATCTACCCATGCCTGGGAGATGGCGTCGATGGTTTGCTCACGGTCAAGACCCAGTAGTTTCGATACAACAGCAGTGGAAGCAACCTTGACGAGGACGACATGATCGAGGCCGACTTTGTTGAAGGAGTTGAGAAGAGCGAGAGAACCTTGAATTTCATGGGCTTTGATCATTGCTTCGAGAACATCGCGAATGGTGAAAGGCTGGCCCTGCCGGCAGAGATGATCAGTGACAGCAAGAATAGCCCCAAGGTTGTCCGAAGGATGACCCCCTGTAGGAGATAGAGAAATAAGTGATAGATATAATGTCATGACATGATAGACCTTGCATTCTGCGGCCAAAAAGCAGTCATTGAAGTCAAGCCATCGGATGATAGCACCGATATTGAACGCTCCACGGATAGGATCGAGCTGATAATTCGTTCCGGGGACGCGGGTGCCTACAGCAATATATTACCACTGCAATGAACAAGACATGACATACCAGCGTACCATTAGGGACAATCGTTCCTTCGACGACGGGACCCAACAGCTTAGTGCAGTCTGGAAACCTGAGGGCCTCGAGACCACAGCCAATAGTGTCTATCAAACACAACCTGGCAGTCTCAAACGCAAGGTCCGAATCGATTTGGAAACCGTGGACATAATCAGCGATGTCTTGAAGAACCTTATCTGGTTCTGGGCGCAAGGTAGACTCTCCAGCATGGGCAGACATGGCTCGACGGTATATCGGTGAGAGAGTTGGAGGGACTGAGATCGATGACCGGCTTCCCGTTCCGGTAGGGTTGACAGAATACTGCGAAAGAGAAACGAGTGATCTGATTCGGGTATTCTGCCTAAATCGACAAGCAGTAGGCAGACTCGTGCGGACTGTAGTCTTCAGCATGGCGTTTTTGTCTAGTGAGATTCTAGTGGAAGAGCTCTAGCGAGAAAGGCTGGGACAGCCTAACCGTTTCGTCCTCAGTTTCCCGATGTAACCCGTCCCTCGTATGCGAGAAGTTCGCACGCGAACAACCCGGTGTTGGCACAGTGAACTTGTGAAATAGGGATATATAGCTCATACAGTTACAGTAGTACAAAACAAAATTAGTACTGTAATTAAAGGAATGCGTTCGTTTCTAGTAACAGAATTATACCTGTCTCAATTTCAGTACTGATTTCAACCGCGGGTTAGAGAGGACCACATACTATGCACAATTTCAGGGATACTCTGCTTCGTCACATCCGCGGTCAAATCAGCGCGCTCTGGTGTCTCATATGTATCACCAACCCCGGCCAAACCTTCAATTATACCCTGCCGAGCTTTCAAATATATGCCTCTGCGGTCGGTCTTCTCGCAATATTCGAGCGGTGTTGCGACATGAATCAAGAAGAAATTGCCACCCGCTCCCCCAGATTGGTGTACTGTGCTCCTCACTATTTCACGCGCTTCCTCTTGGGCTGCAATCTGTGCTACGATGACTGCAGCGCCAGCCCTTGTCAACTCAGAAGCTGCAAATGCGGTACGTTGCGTTTGCAAATACTTGTCCTGCTCCGAGAACCCGGAATCTGCAACAGCGACAAATAAGCGCCAATTCCAAGTCCATGGATGTTGATATACCTCGTATGGGGTCATCTACTAAGAGGGAAACACTTCGACCGCCCTGTTGATGAAGGGTCACCTGCAATGCTTTCGCGATCCTTTCCGTTCCGGAGTTATGGAGTCCTGTCAGAAACAGGACAAAACCCTGTTGGCTGCGAGGTGGATAGCTTTCACGAAGGATCTTGACCACCGCGCTAGCATGACGGGAGACGCTCAGAAAGACGAGGAATAACCTGGTTCGATGGGATACTTACTCATAACTGAACCAGTCAGGAATGGGTCCGCCAGTCCTCAGACGCCGACGTAGCTCTGTACCAGATATATCAAGGGTCTGAACACCCTTTGGAATCTCATCCGTAGGTCGATATTCGTCCGTTGATGGGAGGTATGACATTTGTTGGAACGGCACCATTTCTATATGTAGTTCATCTTGGTACTTCGCCACCAGAACCTGAGCGTCATATGGTCCATAGAAGTCCTGGCCTTGGGAGTTCTTGCCAGGCCCGGCGTGGTCTCTTCCAACAATGAAATGCGTTGCCCCGAAATTCTTGCGAATGATTGCATGCCACACAGCCTCGCGGGGCCCTGCCATCCGCATTGCCTGATTACAGATTAGGACACACGAAATTACAAGAAAAAGTGCAACTCACCAAAGGAAGAAGAGCCAGATGTCCCATTCCGTTGGGGTATTTAGCCATGATTGCCTCGTAAACACGGACACGGGTATAATGGTCCACATCGCCTGGTTTGGTCAAACCAACGACAGGATGAATAAGTACGTTCTGGAAATATCGTCTGGATAAGTAAGGAGCCCCATTTCTCGGTGGCAAAGACAAACCGCTTGACGTTGGCGAGCTGCCCGTACAGTGAGCTCACGGTGGGCTCTATGCATGGGATTGCGCGTCTGAAACGCCACTACCTTCCTCCACGCCAACTTTTTGAAATGCAAACGCAATTCAGTCGGTGTATCTGAGAATAACACGATGAGCAACTTGCTAGGATTGTCATGAACGGGGGATATGCTTACAGCGCAGCGCTACGTAATCGAAATGAGTGGGCGCTTGGATGGCTTGTACCTTGCCACCGATATACAAGTCTTTCACCTTTCTGCGAAGATAGGCCACGGACGGATGAGCGGGATCATCGGCACCTAACACTTGAATTGCCTCCTTGACTCGGTCTGGTGCGTAGATATCCTCAACTGGGATAAGGCATCAGAGCTAAAGAACAAAACGTCGCCACCAGTACGAACCAGTAATGATGGCAAGTGCCTCGTCATCTCGAGGGTCCCGTAACGCGATACGTAACCCCGGTTTGATTGACAGACGGTCAACATCCTCTCGAGAGACGTCAAGAGTGACGGGCATCGGGAAAAGAATCCCGTTCGCTAGCCGCAATTCGTCCACAACACTATAAATATATAGGCATGAGTCGTATACGATTGAAAAGATAAACGACGCGGGGTACCTGGTGTAGTCTTTTTCATTCAGGAAGCCCTCCAGAGGGCTGAATCCGCCGTTCATAATTAGCTCTAGATCGCAGAGTTGACGCTGTCATCGAGTAAGAGTCGTGAGCAACCGAACCTTCAAACTGCAACACCTACCTCTGTAAGTATGATATCGGAAAGGGAAGCCACCTCCTCCCTGAGTTGAGTGGCAATATTTTCATCTCGAGCCAGGAGATCCTAGTTAAAATATATGGTTGCGTTCGAAAGACTAACAGAGGAAGTACACACCTTTAGGGTGCCACCATGGGGGGAATTGGCCATCTGTGAGAGGATATAATGGACAGGCGAAGGAATCCAGTTCACTGGGCATCTTGTACGAATTTGTACGATTCAGAAAAGGCTTGGTCGTAATGACGTGCGAGGTGGTTCAAAATGGTCCAATATCACGCAATCACATTGGAATTTCGGGTGACTACGTATTATGCCTCTCCGTACGGGCGATCTAAGAGGCGATCTAAGGGGTATCTATTAGACTGTCCTAGCGATTAATTTATCGATCTGTTAGTAGTACAACTAATCCTACATTCTTGGCAACGTCCCCTACGATAGCTGTAGCAGGACAGGACTCAGTGATGCCAAGATCTTCACCTGTCCCCCTGTGCTCTGTCCAGGCCCTGGCCGCTGCCCCCACCCGACCCAGCCTCGAACACGATCGGTTGAATTCTGGTCAAGAACAAGAACTCTCTGTCGGCCTTGACCTAGGGGATCGGTCGCGTTAAACTGTTGCAAAGTAACCTTGTCCAGCTTGGTCTGTACATTGAACAGGCCCTCGTATTTCTTATCCAGGTAAACATTTGTATTGGCAAGATTATTTTGCACGTTGAGTTGCAGAGGCATGGGCTTTGTCGACGGATCGTGGGCAACGTGGAGTGATAGTGGACCATTGAAAGTTTTCACATTGGCAATGAAGGTGTGTGTCACCGGTGCGACAAGAGTGACCCGAGCGTCTATTTCACTGTACAACCACAGCTCAGTCAGAAATCATCCTCAAAGAGTCCGTAAATAATTACCCATCGCCGGTGTCTAACGTCAAACACGTGGAAGGTGCCCCGTTGGACTGACTTGTTAGTGTAATATCAGTAGTGAGATTTCTGTGCTCGCCATTAGTGCTAGAATTTAACCAAAAGGGTCTGGCGCACCCCTTTATAGTGTCTAGAGATATTGAGGCTGAAGCATGGTAGACGCCACGAATAGAGGCAAACGAATTCTTCACAGATATTTTCGACGCTGTCAGAGCCTGGTACATGTTTGACATCTGGTAACATGAAAAAGATTGATGTCACTCACGGTGCTGAATATGTCCCCCAACGAGCCCTCGATGACAAGGTTGTTGAAGTATACATGTCCTGTCAAGTTTCCAAAAGTCTGTGTGAACCCTGGGAGGTACGTGATGAAGTTATCAAGAGTTGCGTTTGGCTTTCTGTGGGGGAAAAGAATGCTGATATTAAGAGCGAGGAAGTCCGTGCTGGAGATATTGCTTGATGACTGAAAACACATTCCACACGATAAGTGAGGGCTACATGTTCGAGAGTTGCGTCGACGTACATAAAGAAAGAGGCCGCGATCGTTCCCCGCATCATTAAAGCAGGCGCCAGTATTGCTAAGAAGCTTGCTACTGGATGAGGCGGCATGGACCTGAAGAACAACTTCTGTCTCCAACGAATTGGGATTCATACCAACTGTCATGGTACCAGTCACACTACCGAAGTCCTCTTCGTCGCAGGACGCATTTGAACGGATAATGATTGATCCCGAAGGAGACAAAGAGCGCTGGGCGCTGAAACATTATGCGTTGATACACAAGAACCAACGATAACTTGCATTCGACGTACCTGGCGGTGAAGATATCTTGTTGATAGTCTTCTCCTGTAACATTCCAATCACATCCCGTCGTATTTCCCAACGACCACAACCCCGCATTTGCCAGGCCAAATGACGAACCCGGGTCGTCGTCCCCCCATGTAGGAGGAGGGGGAGGGTCTCCAGCGGAGTTTTTGTTCCTTTTCTGTTATTGACATATAAACATGATGCAATATCAAGCGCCGGCGTCACATACCAGAAGAACAATTGGGATGCCAATCGCAGCAGACAGTGCCACATAGATAATGAGAGCATATAAAACGGCACGCAACAGCCTCCCATCGAATA
Source organism: Tricholoma terreum (assembly GCA_003316345.1). Lineage (NCBI taxonomy): Eukaryota > Fungi > Basidiomycota > Agaricomycetes > Agaricales > Tricholomataceae > Tricholoma > Tricholoma terreum. Next base: position 48,772 of record QFEU01000167.1, on the reverse strand, counting down.
TTTTGCGGGAGGAAGCTTCATGCAGCAGGAACTTTTGTCGAGCTTCTGATGTCTCGTAGTCAGGGAGAGGAGAGTCTGAGCGAGCGACGACCTTCTCTGGGAAGCGCAAAGTAAGACCAGCGACCGGTGGATCCTTTGTCTGTCGCTGGTCCTCTGGATCCAAGATGATCATGTTGGAACGGAGAGCGTTGCGCTCAGATGAATGAAACGAGGGTCATGCACAGAGACGAAAGCGGGTAGAGAGCGCAAAGAATTTCAACTTGAAAGAGACGGAAATGTCGGCTAGTTTCAATGACCCTGAGACAAATCTCACTCTGCCTTGGCTTATATAATCAGCTTCCGCTCTTGTTATTATATTACAGGTCCCCATATGCTGAACCAGGCTCGCGCCTCTGCCCTTTAAATATCGAAAGCAGTACTCTCATTCCATGTTGGAGCACATCAACAAGCAAGCTCACGCAGCCTACCGTGTTATCTCTGCACAATCTAAACATTGATGCAAGCCGCTCAAATGTGTTTGGGCGTTGGTCCCCAGCTACGGCAGACGGTCGAGGCTGTTGAACGGTGATCAGTGGCTGACTTCCAGGTCAAAGCAAAAAACATACCCTGCTCTTTTTTTGCACTTCTTTCTCGGCGGCGAAAATAAGCTTCTCAGAGTCACTTTGGCTTGTGACTGACCAAAGGTCGCGAAAATCGTTCACAGCCTCCAGACTCTCAGAGAATCGATGCAGCGTATTTATTAATGCGACAACTTCTGTGCGCTGCAGCAAGTTTGCGTTTGAATGAGGGCTAAGCAGACGACATTTCAATATCAAGCACAGGAATGGATTCCATGAAACTCACTCAAGCGCTTTGTCGTCCATCTCAAAAAGGATTTTCATTGCTGTGGCAACACCGGTGGTCTGCACTTTGCCCCATAACCGACACTTGTCACATCCCACACAGTCCATAATCCGCGTGACATTCCGAAAGTGGGTTTTGAACTCTTCCTTCAGTATCTATGATTATATGCTTTAGTTTCTTGCCCCATCTATGTGGAAGGATACATGTGCTCACGTTGGCATTCTCTCCACGGAACAGAACAGATTCATCAAACTTGCCGACAGTTTGCGCAATGGTTACCACCTTGGCGATCGTTTCCAATGTCTGCTGATCATCCTCGTGAGTTCCTGTAGAACAGTAATCAAACGCCGATAGATAAGGTCCCAGGCGAGCGACCGCGCGAAGAAGAAGCACGGTGTTAAAGTAAATATATTGTAATCGTTCTGGGTGGGACGCCACGCGATCGATGAAGCAGTTCAGGTTTGGTCCCTACAGAACTATTATAACGTGCGCGAGTGATAGGGGGTCGCGTCTTACCCATTGGCCATTAGATTGGTTGAGGTATTCTAGACATATGTGTGTGGATATGGAAGCATGTAGACCTGGGAGGTTCCGCCCTTAGATGGGGTTCGAATGCAAACGTTCGACTTGCCTGATATAATTTTGTAATACACTCTCTTTTCAAGACAATGTTCTTCATGGCCATTCCCATTGTCACGGAAAACCTCGGACATGGTATCAGGGAGAGAAACGGGGGCGGGTGAATTTCCCGTCAGCAGGGTCAGCTCTGAAAGGCCAAAACAGTTCTCTTCATAAATAGAGCGCCATATTCTGTGGGCATCAGGGCCTGAGTATCCAGTGAAGCGTTCGGGGACCAAGGAAAGGTCAAAGTAGTCACCCTCTAAGCACGACAATAATAAGCATCGGCATCAGTAGGAGACATTTTATGCACCTGTATGATCGTCTAGAAAGCAGAAATCTGAATCGCGGTAATAACAACCAGGGAGTTCATGGCGCTAGGACATGCTGAGTGAGAGAAAGGAGTTGGCGCGGCAACAGCATACCTTGTCAATGGAAGAAGACTCCAATTTGCTCAACGTGGTAGATCGCCATTTTTCGGGTACGTCACTCTGGAGAAAACGTCAGGAAAAGGTAGAGGAAAGGAGACATTCTATACCTCGTCCACAGTAGTTATGGCACACCCCGGATCACTACAAGAGCCGTGATCAGGCCAGAAAGGACATTCTCTGTATAAATCTACCTGCCACGCGAATGATATTAGGGTCCAGGGGACGATGGTTGTATAAGGAAACGGACCCGGAAATATCTGAAGAAAGGAAGATGGACGAGTTCCGAAAGATTGTTGTATAGCTCCCCGTTGAGACTTTCCACTGTTTCGTAGTCGCACAGGGTTGTTTCAATAGGACCTGTTGGCTGCAGGAAATCAGCCTAACCGATAGATTGTTGCAGGACTCATGGGGCACCTTGGAGTTCCGGCATTCTGAATGTTTCACTGGGTGATGTTCCAGTACGTCTTGTATCTGGCCTTTTCTAACGAGGGTATCTGATAGAAATGAAGTAGCATGAACGACCTGCCAGAGGATGGTGCAGAGGAGCCCGAGGCTGCATGCTCGGTACAGAAGGGCTAGACCCATTGGGTCAGGGGGAATGGTGTATCCAGTGTAAATTGCAGAGCTATACACGCGCTGTGCTGCGATCTATTGAAGATCTGTGTGCCACGTCAAAAAAGTCGCACGGATGTACTATATGTAAAGACTTGTGTAATAGTAAACAGTGACCACCTCTTAGAATTTTACTTTCATTACACTCAACCTTTGCTTGCTCGGCGGGGTTCGAGACAACGCACAGGTTGAAAAGGCTACCCGTCAAAGGCTACTCGTTCTTCGGACACCCGTACAATGGCTCTATCTGCCGCTGACCTCCAGGTTCATTTCCATCTTTCTTCACAACTAATCACTTTCTTATCCTGCTATATCTAGAGGAGGCATCAACTCGAAGGTGCTCCAGACCCTTTCCCTGCTCTCACTGATTCTCTTCCATCTCCTGCGCCCAACTCCCAGGGGGCTGCTAGGGTGTTGGACACCGAGTCCGAGTCTGCGTTCCCCTCTCTTGCGTCTGCCACTCCTGTTCATGCCACCGCCCCTGCTTGGGGTGCGGCCTCTGGTCCTCGTATCAAGTCCACTGTAACCAAGACGCCTGTCTTCACTGACTCGTTTACCCTCTCTGCGATCGATCTCTCCAATGGCAAAGATGGAAAACCTGCTACACTCGGGGAAATCATGAAACAGGTCATGGCAAAATACAAAGTCAAACTGGAGGCTTCTGGCAACCAGAAAGTCCGCCAGACTACTTTCCACATCAGGGCAGAAAGTCAAAAGGATCTTGACAAGGCGAAAAGGAGTCTTCTCGCCCTCCTTAGTCCAGTGGTATGTTTTCCCTCCTCCTTTACTTGTTGTTCTGATTCCCTTCAGGTGACTGTGACAATCAATGCACCAGCATCAACGATTGCCTCTATCATCGGCATTAAAGGTAACCCACCTTACTTATAGTAACATAATATGGATGGCTAATTCGCCTCAAGGCGCTACTTTGAAGCAGATACGTGACCAAACAAATGTCAGGGTTGATATCCCACCCAAGGATTCGTTCGCTCCTGCCAACGGCCATGCTAATGAACCCTCATCTGGCAACGCGACTCCTTCGGCTGACGAAGAGGATGAACAGATGGTCCCAATTACGCTTACAGGTTCTCAACCTCTCGTCTATGAGGCACAGGCTCTTCTGAACCAGATCATCACTTCCAAGACATCCAGGTCTACTCAGCGTGTCCGTGACATCCCAGCCCACGTTCTGCCATTTGTCCTTGCTCGTAGGGCAATGTTCTTGGGCATGGCGGAAGGTGGAGACATCAATCTTGCGCTCAACGCGCCTGCCCGCGAGATCACCGTCACTGGCGATCGCGAGGCCGTTGTTCGAGTAGTCGACGTGATCAGGAACACCGTTGAGGGTTTCAAAACTGGGCTTACTTCGCTCAAGATGTCTCTTCCCAAGCGCCAGCATCGCCTTCTTGTAGGCAAAGCTGCAGAAGGAATCATGGCTAACTCTAAATGCGCGGTGGTTGTTCCTGATTATGATGACCCTAGCGACGAAGTCATCGTTTGGGGCCAGGGTACAGATTTGCCAACCGGTCTTGCGGCTGTCATGGAGCGTGCAAACTCGCAATACATCCACGAGTTCCCTCTTCCAGGTCCAATCAATACCTCCAGGCAGATCTTGACATATATGACCCACATTCACTACGTGAAGACCTTGACAGCTGCTCATCCTGGTGTTTCCGTCTTCCTTCCGTCCTCTGCTGCTATAGAGAAGGCCCAAACTCTCAGTATCGATCTTGTTGGTGAGAAGACTGGTGTTGATACCGTTGTCAAGCAGCTTTCGGAACTTATTGGCAAACTCATTGGCGCCACGAGAGGAGTAGGTGTTGATTGGCTCGTTCACCGCGTCATCATAGGCAAGAATGCTAAGAAGTATGTATAACGTACCAAGTCTTGACTTTTGTTTTCTAACTTAAGGTTCAACATGAACAGACTGAAGCAATTGCACGATGCGCACAACGTTCTGGTCATATTTCCTAACGAATCAGACGAACATTCGACTGCTGTTCTTGTCTACGACCCTATGACACCTTCTGCTTCTCCCTTGCCAGACGAGAAAAACAAACACCTCGACGATGTTGCAAAGGAGATCCTCAAATTGGCAAAGGATGCTGCCGACGTCAAGAGCGAAATCATTGTCGTAGAAAAACGTTGGCATGACGCTGTTGCCGGCCATGGCGGAACCACCCTGAATGCGTGAGTAGCAGAGTTTGGTTACCGCAAATCAGCTAAATAGGTTATCAGAATTGTCGGTGAGGATAAGACCCTTTCTATCAAAGTCGGCATCGAAGCAGGGGACCTGTCGGAGGATGTCATTCTCATTCGGGGCGCCAGTTCAGAGGTCGATAGAGCTGTAAAGGAAATTCTCAAGATCGTCGAGGATGCAAAGAATGACGAAATTGTCAACAGCTACGTAAGCAGGGGATCATAATTTTGACGCTTAGGCTGATGCCTTTCGTAGTCAACCGAGTTTGACATCGATCGGGAGTTCGTAGGACGTATAGTTGGTGCACATGGTACTGGTGTCAATAGACTTCGCGACCAGCTTGGCGTCAAGGTCGATCTCTCCGATGATCTCGAGGATAAAGAAAAGGAGGGAGGCAAGAAGCGGAAAGCTGTGCATCAGAAGTCAAGGGTCACGGTAGGTGCCATTTTCACCTCGGGGCGTCCCGGCATACTCAGCTACCATTTTGGACAGATCACTGGACGCAAGGAGAATGCTGAAGAGGCGAAGAAGCGAATCTTGAATCAACTGGAAAGACTTGTGAGTTTATTTTATAATACAGTCTTGGCGTATTTGTACGGATACCTGCGCTTTTTTTAGGCGGATGAAACCTCGGAAGTACTCAAGATTCCGAGCCAGTATCATTCCTCGCTCATCGGTCAAGGTGGTAAATACGCGATTCGGTTGGAAGAAAAGTACTCCGTCAAGATCACATTCCCTCGCCAATCTGCCGAGAACGGTGAGGGAAAGACGAGGGAACAGCTCAAGCCCGACGAAGTTCTCATCAAGGGTGGCAAGAAGGGTGTTTCTGGCGCAAAATCTGAACTGATGGATGTAAGTCTCTTTTCCGTCTTCATGGACTACCAGCTTGACATGAAAAATGTAGGCAGTAGAGTTCGAAAAGGAGTCCAACAATGTCCTCAAGTTTACGGTTCCCACCCGGTCAGTGGCTCGGATCCTCGGAAAAGGAGGCGCGTCTATCAATGAAATCAAGGACATGACAGATGCGCAGATTGACGTCGAACGAGCCGTTGAAGACGGCGGGTCTATTACCAATATCACTGTCCGTGGGACGAAAAAGGCTGTGGCCGCTGCGAAAGCAGCGATCCTTACCATTTCTGATCAGGTTGGTGACGAGACGAGCGTGACTGTCGCCATTGAGAACAGATTCCATCGCACTTTGATTGGCGCTGGTGGACAGGGGCTCAAAGACTTGGTTGTTCGTTGTGGGGGTCCTTCAGATCCCAAACTGCAGGCGGGACTTATCCGATTGTAAGTGACACCCGCTGCTATCCGTTACTGTTGAACTGATGCTCTTCAGCCCGCGTCAAGGTGAACCTTCGGATGAGGTCCGCCTTCGTGGAGAGCCAAAACTGGTTAACAAGCTGAAGGCCGAACTGGAAGCGGCTGTAGTTGCTCTTCGCGACCGTGTCATCCTAGCGGTTGACATTCCGGCTGGACAACATCGTGCACTCATCGGTCGCGGTGGACAACATCTGAATGACCTTCAGAACAAGATGAATGTCCAGATCCAGTTCCCAGGTTCTCGTTCATATGTCTCAGTTGGAGAACCTGAAAATGCCGCGGACTTCTCAAACGTGGATCCAGCTAACATCGTCAAGGTGTCTGGTTCTCGTGTGGCATGCGAAGCCACGATCAAGGAGCTTAAGGTATTACCACTTGTTCCCATGCATAGGGTGTGTCTAAGCATATGTCCAGGCCCAGATCAAACCTCCGGCTCCCGAAGGTGTTACTGATACCTCGTCTGTGCCTTTGAAATACCACCATGTTATCTCGCAACAAGGCAATTTCTTCCGGACTCTGCGTTCATTCGGTGTTCAAGTCGATCAATCTCAGCTACCACAGCACTCAGCGGTGCCATCTCGGCCCACAGAGACTTCTGCTCGCATTGACGACACTGATGGTGCTCCCGACGTCCAATGGGAAGTCGTTCCAAACTATCAGAATGCGGAGGATGGGATCTCGACTTGGACACTCAAAGCCCGTGATCAATCCGGTCTGGAACGGGCTCAAAATCTTATCAAGGAAGCCATAAACCATGCGGAATGTATGTCGCATGTCGGTTTCCTTACCCTACTGGATAGGTCCATCTTCCCAAGGATCGTGGGATCTAAAGGTGCAAATGTTGCTCGTCTGCGCCATGAGACTGGGGCCGACATTACCGTGAGCAGAGAAAATAATACTATCGTCATCATTGGTGAGTCCACAGGCAACTCAACCGTTACTTTGTCCTCAGATAAGTGCCAGGTGCGGAATCCAATATCATTTCTGCGAAGGATGCTATCCTTAGGATGATGAACAACACTGGTCGCACTCAACGTCGTCAGGATTGATGTCAGCAAGCATTATTAGTGGCATACATACTTACATTGTATTTACATCGGAATCCTCATCTCATGCTCAAATTGACATACAAACCCAATTCTATCCTACTTGCCTCCAATTGAACAGTATAATCACTATTGTTGACCCAGTAATGCAAGAATCTTTCATTACTGGCACAACTTTTAAACAAGGACTTGTTTTCCTCCGTGTCGACTTAGTAACCTTTAGTATATGCTCTCGCGATTGCATATATGAATTTTCCTGATTTTCTAAATAATGCTGAACCATCTCACACTATAAGTGCAAGAGTTGCCAAATTTGACAGTGTTTGCAAGATTGCAAACACAAGGTTTTTATTTTTTCAATTCACTTTGACTGGATGAATAGACTCGGGTGTTGTGGTGTAACACTACATAGACTACCTATATGTGTAAAAAGATTTGAGTCCAGGTGCTAGCGCTGAACAGCCCAAATGGAATCTTGCACTACTAGATCCACAATAGCAGAGTGGGTAAATGAAATAGAGCGAAAAATCAACGGAAAAACAGCAATGGAATTATCAGTACCCTATGCTTCATCTTCGTTCATTGCTTCACCATCGACTTCATCAAATGGTAAGCCGTCAATATCTGCATCAGCGACTGGCACGCCGTCCACATCGTCACCGGCTGGATCACCATCCATATCAATGGGCTCTCCATCGACGTCATCAACAGGCTCTCCGTCCACATCCTCAACAGGTTCTCCGTCAATATCATCGACAGGCTCGCCGTCAACGTCACTAGTGACATCCATCGGCTCTCTAGCCTGCTGTTCGGGGAGTGCTGGACCGGTAGCCAATTGGAAGGAACTCGCTTTGAATCGAGCTGAGTATTCCTCGGGGTTCTTCTGGTCAGGTTCAACAACGTCATCTGATTTCGAGTCGACGTCTTTTGTAACCCCGTCCAGTCTCATTCTGAGTTCGCTCGTGAAGTCAGGAGGGAAAACTATCCAGTCCTCCCAAATATCCACAATTGACGTGATTTGTTTTTTGAACGTCTCCGCAGTGATCCTTCCGGGAAAGGAATGATATATGCCAGCAAGATGATCAAAAACAATTCCAAGTCGTGATTGGAATTCCAGCCGAAATTTCCATGCGCTCGGAACAGAAGCAGCGGAGTTGTGAAGGATGTCACATATGAGATGGAGACGCGCCACTTTACGAGGAACTGGAGTTCCATCCACTAGTAACGACGCAACAATGATATCAGAAACCTACACAATGTATTCAGCAGCTATTATTAGGAATAGAACAACAATTCACCTCGTGTGCAGACTCCGCATGTTCAAGACTGAATGTCATACATCGAGCAATTTCCCCTCTTTTACCGGATAATGCACGAAGCATAGATTCAAACCTTCTGCGGGCCAACTTGCCAAGTGTAGTTTTGCGGACCCGCTCTCGTTCAGATTCTTCGCCGGAATCAGTCGAATAAACGGAATTATACCCCTTAAGGCCATAATCAGCCTAATATAATAGCGATAGATTGAACTACCTGCCTCGTCGTCAAACTCCGGATCCAGTACTTTATTGGACTCAATGAGTCCTCGATAATATGCATGTCGGCGATGCTGATGTCTGATTAATATAAGGGACCACGAAAAGGTTGTTACTCACATCTCTGCGAAGAAGAAATGCAAACTTGGGATTGTTTTTCTCGCGTTCACGTAAAGTTTCTTCGTATTTTGCATCATGACCTTTGATCTCTCCGGCCACCGCCCGGATGAAGGTATCAGTAACGGTCTCATCCTCCTCTAGATGGCCACGACTCTGTGGACTTCGAGAACGGTGCCTATGGGGTGAACGACGACCAAATTCATCGTGCCCCCCCGACCTGCTATATGATTTTCGACGTCGCGATGAACTGGAGCGGCTTCGTCCCCATGAAGAACTGCGGCCATAACGCCTGCGAGCCGGAGAGCGGGAGCGTCGTCTTTCCCGTGAAGGGCTCCGGCCCCGACTAGGACTTTGGACTTTCTCTTCATTGATCGTATCTGAAACTGAGGGGTGAAATATTATGTGGCGGAACCCATCAAAAGAAGCAATGCACTAACTATACAAGGCTTTCGCTGCGATTGGAACAGCTTTGCTCCAACCAACTCGTAGAACCGAGCCTCCCCAATCAAACCCGTCAAATTCTCGGAGTGCCCTCTCAGCATCTTTCCGCTTCATGAACGAAACGAAACCGCTAAGGCCAGCATTTCTTGTTCTGCGTGAGGCAGTCATATCGGCGCCTGGACCAATGGTACCATCGGTACGTGGCCACATGACTTTGACCTAGAACAACTTGGATCAGATGAAAGAGTGCCAAAAATATGGTGAACTAACAGAGCCGACGGGACCGGCTCTGGCAAAGAAATTTCCCAAGGTTTGCTCCGTAACATGGGGTGGCAGATTGGCAACAAAGATATTTGAAGTCTGAACGTTTCGAGAGTCATCAAGACAGTGATTTGATCATGGTTGTCACGCACTTGGGGATCTCCTCGATCCTTGCTACCACTCTGGCCTTCGTATGCTGGAAAAGATTGATATAGAGACACTTTTAACGTGACCAGCACCTACCAGCCATCGCCGTTACTGATCGCCCATGACCGTGTGCTAGAAAGATAATGTCAGCTTGTCAGTGAATATATTAAAAGTACATGTGCATGCCGTGACGAGAGTATTTTGCTTCACGTTCCGCTTGCTCTCTGAGTTATCAGTTCAGTGTCGTGAACACAGTACGCAGCACGCTTGAACACCGACCTCTTGATCTCCTCAAGAAATGTATCCATCGCACGTTTCCCTTTAGGTTTAGGCACCATAGACAGAGGCGACGGGGACTAATCGCGATCGTGAAAAATGAGAATGAAAACCCAAGTCAATCCACGAACCCGATTTGGAGCGCGAGTCGAAGCAATATGTGACCGACGTTCAGACTGTCCTCTTGCGGCGTTAGACGTAATTCCCTCCCCGGATTTGACAAAACTTGAAGGAGCATTCTTCTTGCCTATATCCTCGCCCTCGAAAGCATCCAGAAATTCAGCGTATGCTGTCGCGGCATTTGCTTCCTCTTCGCGTTTCTTCGCTTCTGCAACCTCTTGTTCCTTTTCTCTACGGGATTTCTTTACTTTACCGGCTGTATACTGTGACACCTTAGCATCGTCGACCGCTTTTTGCTAGGTCATAGGTAGATGGTAAGTGTGAAGCGGAGAGGGAAAATGGCTCTATCCGTCGCACTGGGAACGAGGATTCTTCTTCGTCATTGTCAAAGAACGCGGCCAACTTGGATTTCGTCTTGTCCATGTATGAGAGTAGATATTTTTAAGTCCGTGTTCTGTGCAGACAAGCCGCAATCTCCTTCGTGTCGTTTGTATAGGCGTAATCCAAGAGTGTAGCGCAATGTTTCAAGATGAGAAAAGGTTGTTTAGCTAATGACCCTGTAGAAATGCTTTCGCACGACCAGTAAATGCTAAATTATGACACTGCTTCGTCTACTATGCTACATCATTAGACTACCTAGTCCCCCTTGAATGTACGCCATTGGTTTCATGGGAGGATGAGGCTTCGCGTCAAACTGGAAATACTCTTGGGTACCCGCAGAATCAATGCGAATCTTGTATTCTGTGAGCCAAGGAACAAGGCAAAGAAAGAGCAAGAGATCTACTCACAAATGCTCCTTTATTGCCAGTCTGGTCTACATAATTTGGCGCTGAGAACACCTACAAAACCACATGAACGAATGAATGAGAAGCGGATCATGAAGCTTACGGTGGTGCAAAGGCCATCATGTTCAACCTGATACCCATCTGTAATACATTTATCATTTCCGTAACGATAAAGTACATTAGCAATCCACGTACTTTGACGAACTTCATGGCTTCGGATAATGCCTGTGACGCCATTGAGGTTACACCATCGCTTGGTTACGTCGGGGCCGAACGCAATCCCAACTCCCTGATAAGGATGAGAGGCAAGAAAACCGCCAGGCGCCAAAACAACTTACTCTCTTACTTGGACCTCGGCCAGGCATTTCCTGCGGGTCGGTCCAGAGTAGCTACGGGGAAGAAACAGTCAGCAAAATACCAGTGGTGTTGAATTGCTCATCCTTTACCTCACCTACAGAAATTAGGCTTCAGTGTCTTGCGGAGGGGCAAAATAACGGAAAGGACTGACACATGAGGCCCTCCTGACCAGGTTGTCTACCTATACGATCTATCTTCCTAATATCATCTAATGTGACCTGGTCTTTACTGAACAGCCCGCCGTGGACGACAAAGTATCGTTTCAATCCTTCTGGTGACAGGATGGGGTCTGGCCTCCCTTTCGCGAGTGGTGGCTGGGTGGCAGTAATGAGAGTTGCTAGTGGTACTAAAATACAGTTAGCATAGTAGACCGTGTATCTTCAAAACAGACTCACATGTGGTAAAAACATGCGCAAAGAGCTAGATGAACAATCGATCAGAGGATGAATTAACATGGTGGACGTGGTGGAAACCTTGTAAGATTGCTCTCCGTGCTTATGCTTGGCTTCCCCTTCGAATCCATATGTCCGGTTCATTTCTTTTGCCTCATGATTACCTCGGTTTATGAACATGTAGTTTGGATACAACCCTATTGATCATAAGTGTCATTCGATAAGCTCATGATCTCAATCTCACATTTGTATGCAAAAGCAGTTAGGATAACCTCAATAGACCAGGAACCTCGATCAACGAGATCACCATTCATAAGTAGATAATGTTTTTGGCTTGGTTCCCCGGTCAACGAGAAGAGATGCAACATATCATAAAATTGGCCTGAGATTTGATGAGTCCCCCGTTCACTTGGAAGGGAATAGCAAACTTACCATGAACATCACCAATGACGTCACAAGTTACCCCAGCTTCAAGGCTGACGTCCACCAAGCTATCGTTCTTTGCAAAATGCTCATAAGCTCCGAGGACGATTTCCCAGACGTATCTCTTTGGTATTGTCTTTCCGTCCTTAAACCATTGGATCATGCCCTTGATAAATTCATGCGTGATACTGTATTTCCCGTCCTCACAATCCAGCATTGGCCCTGTATACTTCTGGTCGACCTCGCATCCCCCTGATCATTCAGGTCAGCTCAAGGAACAGGTAAATAGCGTAACAAACAAACCTTCTGCTATCATCTGGTAACATCTAGTCACGGGGCTCTCTTCCTCTACTTCGATCGCCTTTAAACTTGTGTCAAAAAATCAAAAATCATCCTCGAGTGCGACCACTGACCTTCTCAAACTCTATCTTCCGAATGAGCTTCTGAGTAGAGACCATCTGAGCACGGACAGTCTCATTCTTAGGCTCCAAAGCCAACACTTTGCGAAAATCAGAAACTGCCGACTGAGGCTTCAAGATCTGCATGTAACATGTTGCACGGCTAGCGCACACATAAACGTGAGGAGAATGAGCTGCAGTCCAGTACCATACAAGCCTTACCGATAATACGCCTTTGCGTATCGAGGATCTATCTGAATTGCGCGGTCTGTTGATCGCAAAATTAAGTCGTGCAGTAGCAATAAAACGGGAGACTGACTGGAATCTGTAAGCGCATAACCAAATTCCTCCAATTTCATCCTTGCGTATGCTCGATTGCACCATAGCGTCGCATCGTTTGGATTCTTTTCGATAGCTTCGGAATATAGTTGCGCGGCAGCAGGAAAAGCATGACCTTTATTGATGAACACGCGCGTTCGGGAAAGAGGCGGGGAGATATCAGCTACGCACAAGCTGTAGAGAAATCTAGAGCTGCCTACTTGTGAAGGCTTTGTTTGCCTTTCCTTTGAGCTTTGCAGCTTCGATTCTATCCTCTTCCGACACAGGATCCAAACTCAGGCTGCCGAGTTCGGGAGATGGCGCAGAAGATGGCGGAGTGGACGTTGACGCCGCTGAAGATGAAGAGGATTCGGAGTCATTCATGTCCAAGTCCAAGTTAATAAATTGCGCCTCAAAGATCTCGGAGTCGGCCTCTTCTGACGTTCTCACGATGATCGATCCGATAATTGTAACTTACTGATGGATATGTACATAACGACCAAGCGTACTGGAATGACCGGCATCAAAATTATGGAGTACAAACCGAGTTACATAGCCTGATAAAAGGTATAATTCCGGTGACTGCTCCAGGCAAACCATTGGGATGACTTGAGCATCCAATGTGCATCCATGCATACGACTTCCATTGATCCATCAGATACCAATAATTACCATGAGAGAAGAGATGTACGTGACCGCAGGGATCAACATTTGGCGAGATTGAAATATTTGCCCATGTCCCTGACACGGGGATCGATGTTCTGGAGCCAGCCATTGAATACTTGATGGAGACTTGGGGGAGGAAAATGAATGGATTTGACGAGGACAAGGGACAAATAGAGACATACTAGTCCAGGTTGTTCTGACACGTGCAGCACCCCGAGTTGGCAGCAGCAGTAGCTTTACTCTATGAGGATGAATGAGTACTCGTCGTCGAGGGCAGGAAACAAGGATTTACAAAAGTCAATTTTTCGAACCAGCCATTGTATTGGCCCAACGTTAAGAGCATGTTGCCATTGTTACCGTCCAGAGTATCAGCAAAAAATTTTGTGGCCGTTTCAATGTTATAGTTCTGTTGTTAGATCAGATGGAGCAAACGCAGAACAATGGAATGTATTTTACTGACCACATCGTTGCAGTTTCCATTGGGTGCCCCTCCACACTTGTCTGACGATATTTGCATCAAGCCACCGCCAGACTCATTCGGGTTGCAAGTGCTCTCCTGCATAGCAATGGCTGCGAGTACAATAGGCGGGACGCCGTACTTGGCGCCATATTTCTCAAAGAGACTGATATACTTGGAGCAAGGCTTGTAGGGAGACTGGGATGATTGTAGAGCATTGGAGAGGGACACAAAAGTGATGTCAGATACTTTGATCATTGGAGGGGTCCAGCCGCCACTATTGATACCACAGTTGAGCCAATCAATACTTCCATTAGGACCGGTAGTCTTCGTGATCTGTGCTGTGGTACAAATAAGTATGATTGCAAGGATAGAACGATAGACGCACTGGTAGCTCCATTAGGTCCGCAGGTCTTGTCAACAACAGTGATTATTCCACTGACAGCAGCTGGAAGCTTGGAAGACGTAGAAGGTTTGCTAGACGGTTTGGTTTGAGAAACAGAGGAAGAAGTGGGCTTGGAGGAAGTTGTGTTGGCCGACTGTAGAGAATTGTGATAGTGAAAGGGGGGATTTGCAAAAGAAGCTTACGTCTGAGCGGGGAGTGCATCGCTTTTTGATATTTTTACCAGTAAGCGTGGATACATAACGAGCGTGACGACGTGATAAAGAACGACGGCCATGAACTGCACTTGCACAGACGGCTGCCAAAATGGCCCAGAAAAACAGGACAGCGAGTGCAGCCCTCATGGTGGGCGAATGATATCAGGACTAATAGTTCTTGGCGGTGACAAGGGGACTTGTTTATATTTGTGTGTGTTATAGCCAGGGAGTGACTCGGTCGTCGAATCATCGCAAGTCAACCAAGTATCAGAGCGCCCAACGACCACAGCAACGAACAGCACCACCACCACTACCACCACCACCAAAACCAGTTTTTCTCTCTTGCTGTTCTTCGGATAGTCCAAGTCTATCTCTGACTTTGGACTTCCGTTTCTGACCCACAAATACCGCAATGTACTGCCACCTGATATCCCGACTCTCCCGCCCATCCACTGCTTCTCTTTCATCTTCTTCTCTCTTGGCTCCAGGCTTCTCAACATACACTACAATGATCCCACATGTCTATGCTAAATCTGCTTAATTTCTCTAGTCTCCAATAACCCCAACTCACACTTGATTTTTTCGTCTCTTTCGTCCACCACTCAATTTATCGGAATTAGCCCTAATGCATGCTCTACACTCACTGGCCCATCGGGCCCCCCCAGCCACTCGTACCCGAGTTCGCTGGCAACCTTATACTTCCATTTCTGCTGCCTCTTGTGCTTCCATCCCCTCTCGACCTCTGGCTACGTATCTCATAACCCCTGCTGCATCTGTATCATCATCACCACCAATTGCTACCCCCTCCTCAGACCTTGATCACATCCGACAATCCCTCTCTTCCTCTAACCCTCAAATCCTGAAGGACTTTCCTTTTAGGGATCCATCCAGGAACAAGTATGCTATCGGCCTCGTTGGTCAGCGCATTGCCTTTTACCCAAGTCACTGATCCTGACATTTCCGCGCTTGTTCAAAGATCTAGCCGTCAAGTCTTTATGCGAAATATGGCAGCCTCTAGACATTCCTTGCGTTTTTTTGTCCTCGTCCCGTGCCATGCCGTCCGTAGCCACCCCTCATCAACCCACCCCAGCCACAGAACACAAACCACCCAAACGCCGCCGCAATAGTCAACTTCCATCCCCTATTTCCCCATCTACTCAAGCTTCCCCACCATCTCCTTTAGCATCCGTTCCGCCGCCCGTCACACTGCATAATCATCTTTCGGATCAAGATATGTTAGCCGGCTCGGATCCTCGTGACAATCTCGTGCCGATCAAAGGTTTTGTCCACGAGGTCCTCAGGCGCTCTCGGACCTCGGGGTGTGTCTTACAGACTGCCTTGTGCTACCTGGAGGCCTTACGTCCCAAGATCCCAGAGATTGCTCGCCAGGAAAAAGCGGGCAGCGGTCAGTCAGGTGAACCGTCTGAACGAATCACCATGGCTACAGAAGCTGAGCTACAAGCCTCGCTGGACGATGATAGTGATTTCAGCATAAACTGGGACTCTATCATCGATACAGAGAAATGTCTGGATCAGGACATAATGCCCACAGTGCGAGTAAACGACGACAGCCTAGATGACGCCCACAACTCTATATCTGGCGATCTGTCCCAGGATTATGATGTCGGCTCAAAGCCCCATCCGTTAGATGGCAAGAGCTCGTTTTCGACAGCTACGCCACCTCTCCCCTCACCTTTGCTGTGCCCCCGCCGAGCGTTTCTCGCTTCTCTGATTCTCGCCTCAAAGTTCACACAAGACAAATGTTATTCAAATCGAGCTTGGGCAAAGCTTTCTGGCCTACCTCCGCGAGAAATTGGTCGGTGTGAGCGCGCACTTGGCGAAGCCTTGGAGTGGCGTCTTTGGGTTGGCAAACGGCCGGTTTCGGTACAGCTATCCTCCCCTCCCGCCAAACGGCCAGTGGTGAGGTGTCAAAGTGAGAGTTCGCTTCTTCAGTCGGCGTCTAATCGGACTGCTTTCCTGGTCTGGAACGAAAAAAGCACTCCTTCAGCAGCTTACCCTTCGCCATCGCACTCTCTCAACCAAGGAGGTCTTCGACGGTGTGCTACACTTCCTGCGGAGGTCTTGACCACATCGATACCCGAACATGTGTCATCTGACAAGACCATGGTGCCAGACCCCTTGTTTGATCAGAATGATATGTCGGATCAAACACCAAGCCCTACATCTTCAATCACGGTAAACCCGCGCTCCTTTAGCTTCATTTTTGTTAGGTTATTAACGTGCCCAATTCCCAGTCGATTTCATCGTCATCTACATACGCAAGTTCATCTACAGAAAAGATGAGCTCAAGTCCAAGTCCTCCGACCCCGAGTCTCACCTACTCACCCTCATCCACGGAATCATCTTCCGGTGATCGCACGATCCAGATGTCAACATTTTCAGACGACTCGATGGCTTGCAATGCTAGTTATCGGGGAACTCTGAGCTTGGAAATGCGTTCGTGGCTGGACAATCCAGACGGGAAAGTTTCCTCTTGGAAGGATTCCACTTGGAAGGATCCCCCTTGGAAGGATTCCTCTTCAACAGTGCGCCATTACCCAGTTGCTGACAAGGTGTCCGATCATCCTTTCACAAGAAGTTTCGGGGAGGATAGCGCATCGCCTTGCAAAGCCCCACCGCCATTTGACCTCGATCCAGCCTCGCATATGTGGGCCAGTGACACCACGTTGTTGACGTGCCTATATAGGCCGGATTAATACAAATCTCGGCATTTTCTATCATGCATGCTATAGCTTTTTTCTGCCCTTTTCTCTCTCGTAACCTATCTCCCCGTTCTCGAAACTTGTATGCCCATGGATGTTAGCGTTTGGACTTTTTTTCCTCGAGTCTTGTCACTGAAATTTTGCGTGTGCATTTTCTTAGTCTTGTCTCCTTTTTTTTATTGTATCGCATTGTAACTTCTCTTTGTACTTACAAATATATTCTCTAGATGCACCTGTGAAGGCGTAAGGCTATGATTCACACTTTAAATCTACAGTGCGGTCTATCTCGCATGAGCCATTGAGGCGTGGCACACTTCGCCTCCGAGTTCCCTCGAATCTGCACCGACAGAGTAGTATCTCAGCCCTACACGACGGTCCAGACTCTGGGGGTGGTATATACTAATGGGGTTGACCCTGATACCACCTCGTTCTTGTGGCCTTCACAGGCCAGCATGTGCAAGACTTAATTTCATGTAGCCCGTAATTGCAGACTATCCCAACCCTAAGCCACACGCAGGTGGGACTTACATATCTTCCCTTGCCATGCACCCAGGGAAACCTGTGCACTTGTCGATCACGATCAACCGCCAGTGCTCAGCAAACTTCATTGCCCAGAGAATTTCGTACGGAACCATAACATAAGTCACGATCGGATCAGTGAGCAGGTCTCTTCGTATTGCTTCGTACTACTCACGATACTCACGATTGAATGCTTTCATGTCCAGCGAGCAACCACCAGGCATCGTTAACATTTGACAGATCAGGGACGATTTGACAGCACAACGTTAGAATCAGAGTGGTGATCGCCGTATGCTTAGTGCCCTACCTGTCTTCGTGTCACCGAAGCCTCATTCCTGCTCTTTCGCACCGGACTTCATTTCAACGTAGTGCCACCGTGCTAGATTACGTCCAGGCGGGGCGATAACAACTGCATGGCGCGTAATCTGGGCCCCGACTTTTGGGAACGAATAATATGCAATCTGCTGCGGGCCCCACCTATGCATGTCGTGTTGTTGCCATATTGAAAATCTAAATAACACCATGATGTCGAACTCTTCTCTTTTTCATCCATCAGTTGCATCACAATTCTGGCCGAAAGTGGGAACGTACGAATCAGTCCCTTTTTGATATCTCACTCCGGTGCTTCTTTCATCCCAAGTTGGAGAGAATTTCCCCTCATTACGCCCACAACGTAACTTTGGATACAAAGTCCACTAAAGTGATAATCTCACACTTGTCTCCATGAAAAATACATCACATTAATTCTTTGAAGTTCACTCGGAGGCGCACTTGGAGAGGTAAACACGCAAGGTCTCGCGTAGATATCAACTCGGAGCCGCCAGTTTCAAATTTAAAAAAATTCTACACGCGAGTACGGCATGATACGGAGTGCTGTAACCACTCCGGAATTTCCAGTGCAGAAAACAGGTGAAATCCGCGGATGGGGGGGAAGATATGGTATAGCACCTTTCTCGTGGTATGATTAACCCGAGGCGAACCGGGATAACAGATGTGAGTAATGCATCATTACAGAATTCCCAGTCTAATTGGACCAACAAGTTGGTCTCAAATGATACGAACTTCGAAAGGCGTCTTGGGCAGAATTGTGGTCACTGATACCGGGTATGAGAATCAGTTTGCATGTGCATCACCATACTCCTCTCCTGGGTGGAAAACTTGCATCACGTCAGCGGGTTGAAAAAATGTCAGGTAAGGTCGCTTACATATTCTGGTGTGCTCCAATGACCCACACTGGGGTCATGGTTTAAACCACGAAAGCTAGTCGTACGCGAAGAATGGGAAGGATGGTCATAACGAGCCTGATGCGGTGGGTACGTGGATGTAGATTCGGGTATCATGGTAAGCAGTGGGTTACTTGCAGAATAAGCAGTTGGATTACGGTCATTATTCGTACTATGCGAGATGTATGAGCATGATGATACACTGTGGTAGAATTGCTTACATCACGCGACGCATTGGATCAGGCTCAGTGGACATTGGATGCGCGATGAATGGATCACTGCAGAAGTCCAGGAAGAGAATGACAAACATAACCGGCTGAGACTTACGATTGACGACGCCTTGACTGCAATGACACCAGGCCCATGTCTACGCTGGTTCGCCTGGATGGTGTATGCTCTCTTGTCGGAGGTGCCGACCCCTCCGATAAACCAGAAGACCCTGCAGTCGATGGCCGTCCATCCGCAGAGGTTTTTCTACTGACTGACTTCTTCCGTGCTGGTGCCCCTTCTGGCCAAGTGCACTGTCGACCGTTGTCAGTGGGTCATTTCATGGATTCCATGGCAAGAACTCGCACATCTCGTTGGCCATGCGTGCAGCGCATGCAGTTTGGCTTTGCCTCATCACACTGTACGCGTTCTTCAGTACGCACATGACCAAAAACGACGACTTGGACAGACCTTTATTTTCTTCACCCGACACGTCATACATCCAGTCTTACTACGAGTGTATTTAGGGCGTTTACGCTGCGCACTTTCCGCGCGGTGTGGCGGATCTACAACATGGGGGTGACCATGATGGGTATGAGGGGCAGTATAATATTGTGTGTGTGCAGGAAGATGGTATTGGTTTGACGCGATACTGGAAGACTGTATTAGGGTCGGTTCATGAGATTGTGGGAAACAACGAACAATGACATATTATCAGTCATAGGCACAATAGAACGGGGGATGGTTCGTTTTGAGGTACTTATCGCGTAGCACTTTATAGAGGTTTGAAAGAACCAAGGAGCCAAAAATGAATTGTGGCACGCACCCCAATCGGCAGGGATCACCGAAAATCAGATCTAAGGGTCGTGGACAAGTGTGTAACCAATTGCGCCAAATCCTAGGACTTCCATGTAGGGGATTTATGATTTTATTTGTCTCTTGCTTCTGACATCTTTTTCCAGGTACGGCTCAAAAACGTTTCCTCCGTGGTGCAAAACAAGGACAATGACGTTATGTTGAAAGAACAGCCCATGATCAGCCAGCTACAATAGATCTCACCTACTGACGGCCGAAGTGGCTTTCTGAGCTTTATGTTTTCAAGAAGATGTGTTTGATGCGTCTCGCTATTTTAGCAACGGTCGGGATCGCCGGTTGTTCCGATCATTTAAGTAGCACCAAGTCACATAGAGTTCAAGTTGTTGTTTCGAACGGTCATTACACATTCCTTCACTTCACAACAGTGAGATCGTCCTGGTCATCTCAGCTCTGCACCGCAGAATACGATATTACTACAACAACTACCCTGTGTCACACTTCTTTCTGTTCCAGGCTCCCTGTTTTCACACATTATCTCCACCGCCGCGGTCCGGGATCACATAGCAGATTCCTCCGTGGAACCAAATCGAATGCATCAATGCTGATTCGAATCATATCACGTTTTCTCAGCGTCCACATTATATATCGCATCAGAAACCTCCAAAAAAGAAACATGTGGGAATCGTGAAGCAATGAACGTGGATCAACTTCAGCGCGAAATTGTACATTAAACATGACTATACAGTGCACACACTGAGGTAAGTTGATCACCAGCGGGTCTACCCTGCTACCATCGATCACCTCCTGGACATACCTCCGTGATCCATTTTGATTCATGTAATGGACGGAGACCTCCAGCAAACCGAGGAAAACGTATCCCAAGGTGGCGAGCACTGGGACCATTACCAGTGGACAAGAAGCTCCGAGGGGATACCAATTTCTAATGCCGAGGAGCCAACTTGAGTATATACTTTTCACTCACAGTAGCTATGTAGATGGTAATATGATGATCACCGGTACCTAGTACATACCTTGGGAAGATACATGGCGGCCTATCAGCATATCAATGCTCAATATTCAATAGGCAGACGAACCACCGTTAACTAAGTAACGTTTGTCAGCGCCCACTACTGTCGGCTTTTACCATCTGAAAGTACTCGCCAACCATGCCCTAAAATACAACCTATTCCCAAGCTAGGATACCATGCTTGTAATGGCGCCCGACAGGGGGTGTTCGGCCCAGTGCTACTTCAGCATGTAAATTCTGCGCAAGTCGGGCCCGCCATGCGTTTTATGCGTCATACTTGTGGAATGGATATCGGGGACCCAGGATCGGACTCGCGTAATAGCGCACGTAAACGTCGATCAGCTTTCTGACCCAAGAGCAGCCAAGAGCTTCATCGGGCGCGGATGCATCTCGCTTGTTCACCGATCAACGTCGATCACGGTTACCAAAACGGTCGCTTTTGAACCTTCCCGTGAAGGTGGAATGCCGTGTAGAAACTCCGGCATGTAGAGCAGGGTTACACACATATTGCAGTATAGAAAAAAACTGTGCATGAAACCGTGCAAACAGTGTTATTTTGAGTACCAGTACTAGTATCACATATCATCAGGAAAAACAAACGGGTATTATATTGTACGTATAGATGCAGCTGTTCCCCACCCCGCGTGTTAAGTCCTTTGCCATGTTGTTAAAGAAGGTGACCGCCATTGATGAAATGCGATAGCGAACTACATTGTCATGAGAGAGACCAGAGTCCCGTATAAAAAGTCAAGCCACCATGACGGACTGACTATCTTTGCAGTCATGGGTCATCGCTCTTGCGCGACGAATCAGAATTCGCACTGGGGGGCCCCATCGAATCTGCTGTACTGGATGATGGCCTCGAATTCGTGCCGGTATCCGGTCTTGATGTGGTACTGCTTCAAATTGACATCCGTAAGTCAAAAGAAGTTGACAAGGAGGACAACGTACCCTTCCGACTTGCGACTTGGTTTTTGCCAGCCCCACACCTGACGGATCCATCTGGTCATGTGGACGTCCTGTTTCATGACATTGAGGATCCAGGGATGTGCCAACATGTCTTTAGGGGTCGGGCGAGTTACTGAGTCAACCGTTAATCTGTTGCTCACATAAGCAGGCGAACGAAGAGGACAGTGGTTCACTGACGTCTGTTTGATGAAGTCTTTCATGTCATCACTCCATTGTACACCAGGCTCGTCTTCAAGGCGAGGGGGCTGTAGTGGAGCATTTGACTAGAAATGAAGGAATGAATCACAATTACGTACCTCGCCCGTCGTGATGTACATCATCAATTCGATAGGACCGAGATCGCTTGGGAAGGGGAATCGATTTTGCGCAAGTTCTAGCAAGGAGATTCCGGTCGACCATACGTCCGATCGTATCGTGTACTCATGGCCACAAATTCGCTCTGGCTACAGAATGAAAATCAGATGCCGTGCTCAAGTCACAATTGAAAGAAATTTGACTGACGGCCATATAGAAACTTGTGCCTGTGAATGTGCCGGCGAGGGAGTCAACCAGCTCCCCAGATACGCCAAAATCGCACAGCTTGACAACCCCCTCACGAGAAATCAGTATATTAGACGGTTTGATATCTCGATGGATAGTCTTCTTCGAGTGCAGATATGCGAGGCCTTGCAAGACCTGTTGAGAACATCGTTCACATCAAAGATAGACACAAAGTTGGGAGACTCACTCCCTCCGCCAATCGTCCCGCGATTTTTTCCCCGACAATGGCTCCCCGGTCCTTGATACGCTTGCTAACTGTCTCCAAACTCCCGCCTTCACAGTAGTCCATAAGTATTTTTACTTCACTAGATGACGGTGACATGTATGCTCCGTGGAAACGAATAATGTTGACATGCTCCGTGGAAGATATGATCGATAATTCACGGAGAAGTTGCTTCATCGGCGCCTCGCGGGTGGTGATCGTCTTCCTCGCGATGACCTTTCCGGTACGTTTATCCTTTACCTTGTGAACGGCACCACCCGCACCTTCTCCGAGCCGCGAAAGCTCCTCGAAGTTTTCGTCCGACCATGTTAATGGGACATCGTTCAAACCGTTTAATAAGCCCTTAACGTCGAGAACACCATTGGAAGGTTCAGGGGGCTTCTGAGGTACACATGTCACAGATACTGGCGTCGGACGGATAGTGATGTCGTCTGTGGGACCAGCAGCACTGGTATCAATAGCGAGACCACCCGGACCACCGTAGTAGGTTCCCCAGAGAGGGGAATCACTGCCTGATGGCTGAACAGGAAGCTCGTTTGTTTCTGGGATAAAAAGGCGAATCGCTGGCTTTGGTGTGGAGGGTCGGGAGATCGATAACGGTGGCGATCTGCCCGGAGAATTTGAGGTCGGCGGTGAGAGGGAATTCGGGCTCTTGCGAATGTTAAGAGGTTGTGTTTCGGCAAGGGCTATTGGCAAAGGAGACGATGGTCGAGCGAATTTGCGAGGCCCAAGGGGACGTGGCATGATAGTGAGCTTGCTCTCCATAGTTGCAAGCAAGTTGTGGTCAAGGTGACAATAATATGTCACTGGCTCATCATTTACTTTGGTCTCAACAAATGGGGCAACATATACTTTGATTGTGATATCAGGACGCGCAAGCTTTCTCCCGCTTCATTCAACATCCCAGATTTTGTCCTTCAATGCGGGGCTGGGCGGGTGCTGTGGCACACTCCAGCATCGATGGATTATATCGATGCCAGATCATAGATGTACCGCGAATTACAATCCATTCTGATCTCCGATTGTCGTTATGTAAGGTGCGGCGTATACGGTAAGTCACGGTAACCGCAACTTAAAGACTACATACATAGATATAACTATCGGACAGTATTCGGTTAGGACGTACAAGTATGATTTACTTACTATCAACCGCGCGTGGCCATTAGACGCGTCGCACGGCGCCAGCCTTTAAGTAATAAATAATATCGGACTTCAAGTTGTGCTCAGCTATCATGTCAACCAGTGGCAATTCCAACTCATCCACTGCACCACGCATTGCATTCGCATCTTTGAATCCCAATAATCTTGGCACTGTACGGAAGCTCAATTCCGTTTTGTTTCCAATCAAGTATAGCGAAAAATTCTATCAAGAGATTATTCAAGCCGAAGTGGAGGATTTTTGCAAGCTCAGTATGTACTGGCTCTTTGACTTATGGTCTCGTTCGACTTTGAATGCTACTTCTCCGAAGTTTATTACAATGACGTTCCAGTACGTTACTCCCTTCAATGTCGGTAAACTCTTGCTATATTTTCACGTCTATCGGTTCTAAGGTCGGTTCTATATGTTGTCGACTCGAGAACAAGGACGATAAAACGAAGCTGTACCTCATGACGATGGGAGTTCTTGCGGTAAGTCCAGGTGCTCTACAAATAATACTATTTCACAATAGCCCAATAGCCATATCGTTCCAGGTGCTTAGGATCGCAGGGCCTGGACTTGATTCTTGCATCCGCAACTGCCCGAGGAAGGCCCAAGATCGATAAGATTTACCTCCACGTACAAACGTCCAACGTTGGCGCCAAGAGGTTCTACGAACGTCATGGTTTCAGGGAAGTCGAAGTGCACACAAACTATTATAAGAAGATTGTGCCACACGATGCATGGGTCCTGGAGAAAGATTTATCGTGAGCAAAACTGACAATAGTTCCGTCTGGTGACTACATATCGTTCGTGATATAAAAGAAGTACGCATTAATCTTGACTCAAGTTGAAATTTACATTGAAAACGTGCAGTATTAGTTGATACCCAAACTCTTGTCCAAGCTGTCCATAAGACCTTGATATTTCTCCCGCTTATTACACCGAGGAGTAAGTAACACAAAATCAAGAATTGGATTGACTCCGACTTACTTTTGTCGACTAAACTTATACCGTGAGTATCTATGGCCAAGCATCATCAACTTTGCCACATGCTTTTACAAGCTAGGAAGGGAGATATTACTCGTAGCTCAAGGTTCTGAACATGCTTTACTGACCTGATGTCGCTTTAATGCATCCTTCCTCGTAAATGTCTTTCCGCATCCACCATTGCAAAGGTAGGGTTTCTCTCCAGTATGAGTTTCTCGATGCCGCTTTAAATCGTGCTGTCGATTGAAAGATAGCGCACATAGATCGCATGCGAAAGGCCGAGAGGGGCTAGCTGGGTACTGCGTTGAGATATTGATTGGCTGGGTCAACGGGACTTCTGCAGGATAATGTGGGGGTGGGTGCTGTGGAACAATCTCAAGTGGGGTTTCCAGTGAAATATGTGGCCGTGTCTGTGAGTGGGATCTAGGTCGTGACTGCGGGTGGTGGGGCGGGGACTGTGGTTGGTGATGGGCGAACGGACGCACTTGTGAGTGCGAACGAGAGTGGGGATGGGGATGGGGACGGGAATGGGAATGGGAATGGGAATGGGGGTGGGAATGGCCAGAACGAGAGGAATAATGAGGTTGGTGTGGAGGTCCCGGTATTAAGGAGGGGTAACCCGTCCGTAATGCATTGCTCGGGCTGTCAGAGGAAAAAATGTCTGTGGTGGAATGATAACCCGGAGCATCGTCTGGACGCGTATTATTCACTCCTTCATATCCAGCTATCCCTTGTGGATTCAGGGCAAGACCGTGTCCAACGTCGGTCTGGTAGGAAGTGGGCGAGTAACTGCCGGAAGAGGCGGGATACTGTTGGCTGGCGTTGCCCCATTGCCCAGGATAGATGTTGTTCTGGGATATCCGTCGGTCAGTCATGCAGATGGTGGACACTTCAATAGTGAGACTTACTTCGTTCTGGTTCATAAGGTCCACGGGCGTCCCCTGAGCGTCACGGAGTTTCCTAAAGGACAAGAGGTCCGCACCGTTCGCGGATGTCGTGACCTTATAACAAGTCTCAGGGGAGCTTCACGACAAGAGATCTTGTTGAGCAGTTCTGTGCAGATACATATTTAGTTCGCTGCCGGAAAAACCAAGGTCTGTACCTGGGCAATTAAAATGACCATTTGGTGACATAGGGTCCCGCGGCTGGGATATCCCAAGTAGGTTAGTTTCAGGATTCACTCAGCACTGGACGCAGCGTGCCCGAACAAGTTGACAACTGTTCAAATGACAATCTGAGATCATCTCAATTATGTTTAATGACAAAATCAGGGCAGTACCAGGCACAGCCCTGTTAGGATCTTCAAGTTGGGGCAATGAACTTGGCCGGAGTTCCAAGAGTTCAGTCGATTAAAATTTGAACGTTGGATTTCAATGCTCCCCTGTATCTTTAATAACTTAGTCGACAACTCTCAGGGCGATTGAGTGATGAAGGATACCGTAGGTTACTTTGAAGTTAAGCGTGTGTCTACTTACGTTTACTCCTTTCGGAATTTCCAATGCTCAGGAGGTTGTTTTGGTTCCTGAATTGTCCTGTCATGATTTATCACAAGTGGGACCGTTGGATATCGATCTATCATACCCCTGCGGTTCCTTGAGGATCGAATCCTACTTACCGATTTTGACCCCAAGAGCGGATTGACTTGGGAGGGCGGCCAACACCGAGAAGTGAGGAGTTGATGTCATTAATGTATCATAACTCCAAGGCCAATATTTGAACATCGATGGGTTATCGGGAACATAGACGTGATGTTTTTCTACCTGCAGGTCGAGGCTTGTGCTGTCGCTGGGACTGTCCACTTTGATTAAAGTGCCAATCTGGCTAATTGAAAGCGTAGGTATGTATAGCTATGCGACACAGGCCTTTAGCCATCGTGGCGTCCCGCTTTTGGCCAAATAGTGATTGACGGGCTTCGTAGTGAGTGAGTGGGTGAGTGGGAGGCTGGGAGTGCAGTTTAGGTAAAGAGTTACGCTCGCACTGAGGAATCTGAGCTATTCCTATCCGCCTAGTAAGGGGCACTATCGAGTGGACGACCGTGACAACTTGAAGTCGTGTTGAAACCTGAAATCGCCGCAAACACAACCTAATATTGACTGAAATTGTTTTCTTTCCGTGACTTACATGCCGAAACAGTTGAGAACGCCAACCCCTAAAGGGAAACGGGGGACTTCAAATACTAGGCAGCCCGTGGACCAGTCTCTTATAGATCAATATTTTATTTCCCCAAAGAAACCTTTGCGGGGAAGATCGGTCAAGCCGTCTAGCAATGTCAATCTGAACGACGCGGTGACAGGTGATGGTATGCCGACAACCGGGCTGGGTGTCCCGAAGAACGGGTTGAGCGTTTCAGAAATAATTGATGTTGACCTTTTCGAGGGCAGTGGTTCGGCTGCGAGTTCATCATACTCAGCTGTCCATCTCAATCTTTCTGGCTCACCAGTACCCGGGATTGAAGTGACTATTCCTGGCGACTCACCCTCGATCATCACGGGCCAATTCCCTGCCCCAAGTACCACGAAATCTATTGCCTTTGCCGATCTTTCTATAGACTCTGCGACATATACACCCGATTCACAGCCCTGGCCTTCGAGGAGCGCGCCTTACTCATTCCTCGCATACGCCCTTGCGACAGTATCGGCCACACGCTCTCGTACCATAATCATCAATGTGTTGACAAACACGCTTCGCACACTCATCTTGCGTGACCCTTCTTCTTTGCTTTCTGCAATATACTTGCTGTCGAACACGCTTACTCCATCCTATACTCAGGTTGAGTTGGGGTTAGGAGCGTCCATCATCTCGCGTTCTATTCAGCATGTCTCAGGTCTTACAGCACCTGCGCTAAAGCGACTATATAATAGTACCGGTGACGTGGGAGATGTCGCTTTTGCGGCAAAAACTAATCTGCGTACTCTTGTCCCACATCCCCCTCTATTGATCAATTACGTATACAAGTCCCTGCTGAACATTGCATGTTGCAAGGGCCCCGGTGCCGCGAAGGACAAGCAAAAAATCGTAGAGAAACTTCTTATTGCTGCAACTGGAGAAGAGGTGCGGTTTCTTGCTCGGACGCTAACACAGAATCTTCGAGTCGGCGCAGTGAGGGCTTCTATCCTCACAGCATTATCTCGTGCTATGGTTCTAATACCTCTTTCCCACTTTGGGGTTGCTGTTACCCGCTCTGCCTTCCATGCTTCAACCGAACTCCTTATCAATGTCATCTCACTTCCCGCAGGGAGGATGCAAAGTCCGGATAAGGCGAGAGATGAGCTCGGTGTGAAGTTTATGCAAGCCGAAAGTCTTGTCAAACGTGTATACGTGCAGCATCCTAACTACGAACACATCACTGCTGCACTTCTTCAGACTGGTTTAGATGGTCTGGAAGAGAGCGTAGCCCTTACTTTGGGTGGGTCATCATTGATTGATATGTCTATGTGATGCATATCTTTTTCCAGGTGTTCCCTTGCTTCCAACCCTTGGTTCGCCCACTCGATCCTTGGAAGAAATACATGATCGCTTAGGGGATCGCCCTTTCAGTGCGGAATTCAAATACGACGGTCAGCGTGCCCAGATACATGGTCGTTTCAGTGAAGGAAACATCACGGTCAAGATTTTCTCTCGCCATCTTGAGGACATGACGAGCAAGGTAAGACTCTGACCATCACAGATATGACGGTTTCCAATTATCCTTCAAAGTATCCTGATATTGTATCAATGGTGGAGTACATCTGCAACGCTCAATCAGAAATCACATCCTTTATCATGGATTCTGAAGTTGTGGCCATCGACACAGCAAACGGCAGTCTGAAGTCATTCCAACAGTTGTCAAATCGTGCACGAAAAGATGTGCAACCAAAGGATATCCAGGTTTCTGTGTGTGTGTTTGCGTTTGATCTGATGTATCTCAATGGTGAAGTGAGGAAGATTGGCGTTCATATCTCAGTTATGTATCCTGACCCTTGCGTTAGATTCTGCTGGAACGTGCCTTTCGGGATAGACGGTATCTTTTGCGCACTTATTTTCCGCCTTTCATTCCGCCTTGCAAGTGGGCTGCTCGATTGGATCATGTTGAAAGTTGTGAAAGTGAGCAAGGACGGGACGCCATAGAAGACTTTTGGGAGAAAGCTCTTGACAGTCGTTGCGAGGGCTTAATGGTCAAAGTTCGTCAATCACTTTGTGGAATCAAGCAATTCGTTGATTGCCTCGTAGCTCCTTGACGACGAGCCAGTGACCCATGAAACTAGTGATAAACCAGTGAAACCAAGGAGGAAACCGTTGCTTGCTACTTATGAGCCCGATAAAAGGACGTCCGCATGGTTGAAGCTAAAAAAGGACTACGTCAATGGACTTGGAGACTCTTTAGATCTTGTTCCCATCGGTGCATGGCACGGCAACGGTCGTAAAGTTCAGTGGTGGAGCCCGATTCTCCTAGGTGTGTGGGATCCAGATGCAGGCCAATTTGTTGGGGTATGCAAATGCATGTCAGGTCAGTTGGCATTCGTTGCACATAGTGCCTCGCAATGACTAGTGGTTTGGTAGGATTTACCGATGCCTTTTACAAAGTGATTTACATCAGTTTTCTTTGTTGCTCGAAGGGCTTACAGAATTTCATCTCTAGGCATTGTCAGATCGTTATCCTCTGGCAGACAATTCGGAGACATGCTCAACTCAACCTTTATGGGAATGTCATTTTGGCGGTTAGTACAATCTGCTCTGACTAGCCCCAGTCATCCGCAAACACATCTGTACAGGTCTGAAGCCCGAAGTTTACTTCAAACCGCAAGAGGTTTGGGAGATCCGCGGCGCAGAGTATACCTTCTCCTACGTTTTTGACTCAGGCTAACCTTCTGATTATAGT
This sequence comes from Tricholoma terreum, assembly GCA_003316345.1. Lineage (NCBI taxonomy): Eukaryota > Fungi > Basidiomycota > Agaricomycetes > Agaricales > Tricholomataceae > Tricholoma > Tricholoma terreum. The sequence goes on along the minus strand of QFEU01000167.1, from coordinate 19,173 downwards.
ATCACATTGAGTCCGGTCTCTGTTGCTGCGAAAGGCTTGGTCTCCGGGAGTAGAGGCCTTAGCGTTCGATTTCCGCGATTTTTAAGAGTGCGTCATGAAAAGGGTGTAGAGCAAGCCAGTACACCACGCTTTTTAGTGAACATGTGGAAGACCCAGCAGGCACAGGGCGAGTTTAAGGGAGGAAACGATGAGGTGGATCTGATTGACGTGGATATGAATGACTCAGAAGCGCTGACGGATCTGTCCGAATAAGGGGCGATAGGGAAGGATAGGGAACTATCGATATTGGTGCAATGATTCTTCAACATGTGTTTAACATTCCGCACACCATATCGTATGCATCACAGGGTATGTTACCCACTATTGTCCATCGCATGCTGCGATTGGAATCTACGGCAGTGATGACCGCGAGTGTCCCAAATTCAGGGTTAACAGCTTTATTGCATCACTGAATTGGGACATAAGTGCGTACTATTTTCTCTAGTGATTCCCTATACATTTTGCCTGTTTCACCAGCAAAGGCAAGATCCAAAATCTTGGACAAGTTTTCGCTTTGTAAACAATCCACCCATTCTGGATCTCTTTCCAGCTTCGAAATTTTCGACTGAAGTGCTGCATAGGAATTGAAAAGTTCGAACTTGATTTTCAGAAGTAACGGCATTGTCATGAAGTTAGTCGACGAAGCGGAGATCCTTGTTTCCATTAACCGCCGTATCTCGCTGTACTCTGGTAACGGATGTTTGCTGTAGTGAGACACAACACCACTGCTGTCGGATGTGGGCATGGTCTTATCGTAGGCAGCGGCGGGATGTTGTACTAAACGAACGGCTCGTGGCTGTGCCCGTGCTTGCACTTTCGGGCGTTCGTCAGCGCGTAAGCGACCATCATTTGTGGCATCCAGCAAAAATTTTGGACACAGCAGCATCTTGAACCTATGGACGGCCGGGGAAGGGGTCATGACGGAAAACAAAGCGAACAATTGTTCCGAACCCGAGGCCGAGAGACGACTGAAGACCGAGGCTACAAACATTGGCAGGTCTAGGTGAACTGTGGATGAGAGATTGATCAACTGTGGCGCGCAGAGGTCAATTGAACATCAGGACTACGTGATCGGAACCTGCAAACCAGTGTCATCAACCGTGCACCCATTTGTTGAAGCCTAAATTCAGTTTGTTCAAGACAGCTGAATACAACACGAAGCGGGGCTTCGGTATCCCATCTGGCACCAATTCCGTTGCGTGGGGAGGGAATTTGCCGCAGAAGTTGAGGTGAGTATAGTCCTGGGCGTAATGACTTCAGATCTGACCACTATCGTGCAAAATGTTTTCTCACCTAATCCGCGAGCTTGTGTCTGTAACTCGTCTTGCTCAAAAGTCAACAAAAGCCAATCTAGAACTGGCCACGAATCTTTCCCAACGGGAGCACGTCCTTCCGATTGAAAGGGTTCTTCAAAGGGGTGGGCGCGATGCTTGCCTTTCCCCTTTGGCGTAGCGGGCATTCGCCTCCGCCGCTGTGTGTAACCATCCATTATGATTTCCCAGCAATGCCTCGCGTTTGGAATACAAACAGCCTCCGCTCCAATGACCGACTCGCCGTAGTCCACAACGGCTGGCCTGTCCTTCTCGTATGAGGGCAAGGCTTGAGCGAGCGTGCCAGGAGAGTTGGTGATTGCAAAGGACATCAGCAACCGCTGGGCAGATTGAATGGCTACGGCAGATGGAACGTGTTTCTTTCCTGATTTGCTTGGGGACGATGGGATTTCCGAATTCGACGTATCATTGAGTTTATCTGCGGCGAAGCCGGGCAGCGGCTGAAGGGAGAGGTAGATCAACTGGTGCATGTGGGAACTAACAGTTTGGAATGTGTACATCATTTAAAAGCCGAACGAATGCCGCATGGCAACTCACATCGATGGTTTGTAATTTGACGAACGCAGTTGCTTGAGTAGGTCAATGGCAGACTCGAATTGACCTTCGTCGAGGCAATTATCCACCAAGCCTCGCTGATAGGTGCCCATCTCGCGCTCGACAGCTCCATTGCGATGTTCTGCAGTTGTGTCCATCGTGGTTCGGCTCAAAACTTGAGCACTCTGTGTATGTCACAACTGTGTCAACTTGAACTGGATCTCATTGTCATCAAACTACCTTTTGTTGAGAACGAGCCGAAACGTCGAAATACTAGGAATTTCAAACTGGATCAACGTGTCGCCTATGAAATCTTCGCTTTGTTGTGTTGACAGAGCCTCACATTGCCCAGACCTCGCGATCGTTGGTAAGTGAAATGAGAACAGTACTTACGCAAATTTGGAATCACTACATAAAGCCAAATACTGGTCAACTTATGTGAGTTTGACTGTTTCGAACCAACTTGAAGGCGAATGTCCACTTGGCTTCGTCTCCCTCGGAGGTCTTTCCCTTTGCTGCCAAAGAGACATTTTGCTGTGCTCATGGATACCGAAGCCCCAGGCGTAGTAGAGACCTCCATACGCGAAAAGGTTGACCATATGATCTTTTTCTCATACTTAGAGCGCTGTCTCAACAGCATGCGAATGTAGCTCGTTTTGCTTCTACAACCGACTTCCGTTACAATTGCCAACGATTCCTGGAAACACCGCCATCATACTGCTATGCGAGAGGAGGCCGGAGGCAACGGAGAAACACGTATGCTGCAAGCCAGTCGCGTTGAAGTCTCTGATCACTTGTTGACTTTCGTAGATTTTGCGATCCATATCGTGTCGAATGTATTTCAAGGCCTGGTAACTATACCAGTTGACTCCTAGACTGGTTTAATCCTTTGAATAACAGCCTCTCGTACAAAGGCACCGCATGGTCTATTCGGCGCTGTCCGAGGAGCTCTCTGGCGGAGTCCATGCCTTGTCCTTGAAAACTAGAACTGAGGACGAAGAGGAGTTATCAAAGAAGACCTAGCTAAGTTTATTGTCATTGTGCGTAGCAGTGTTAACGTTGGGCACATGTTCATTGATGCTTCACTCTCCAATCAAAGTCAGCACTACCCAACGAGAGACAAGCGGCATGATATTTGATCGCGTGAGGCTTCATGTTCACAATACTACTTGGGGAAAGATGCAATGCGATCGGATCCTGTATACTGCTCAATATCAATATAATATGCAGATACTCTATGTGTACGACGTTCCCGGCGCTCCTTCTCCATAATCAAGGTCCCCCTGCATCGTATCTCGCCATTGACCAGTTCGTCACGTAACGCAGCCTAATTACACTGTCGATCTTAAATTTTTTAATTCGCAGGTCTCCGTTGCCCTGGTAACTGAAACACGTCGGTCAGTAACCGTTGCCATTGTCCGTAAACCATGATTTACAGTGCGTTGCTTGCAACTGTTTACTGCCTCTACGTCGCGATTCTGTACCTATGAGGGCCGAGAGGCTATGCTACGTCACATAGCTACGGATCTATATAGACATTCGAGGACAAATGGCTTTTTCGCTGATCCCCTTTCCTATTACTTATGTCCTCTCAGTCCAGGAATGATGGCAGACGGGACGAGCGCCCTACCCTACCACCAATCCGTGACTTGCTTCAAGGTCTGCCTAATACTTTTGCCGAAGCTAGGATCGCTGACAAATGAAAAGACCTGAGGCGGCCTCACGACTCTTCCTCGATGACGCTTGCGCGTCTGCGCTTAAGCGATGAGCCCGACAATTCCCTGGCCTATATGCCGCGGCCAGATCCTTTTTCCTCCGTGACTTTCGGTGATCCAAACTTAGGAGCACCTCCAGAACACCGCCAGAGGCCCCCTTCTTCCGAACAACATCACCAGTATCATGGCCAAGTCGTGAGCTCCCATCAGTCTATTATCGGGGGCAGATGGTCTCTCGCATCTCTCCCTGTTCATGCATCACGTCTAAACGAACGACAAGGAAATGAACATCGCGGTTCGCCTCCTCGTGCGGGATGGCCGTCTCAGACATCGCTGCGCCAAAGCACTCTTGATGATTACCCAAACGAACACGGGCCTTTCCAGTACCGGCATGCTGACCCTACAAACCGTCTCTCATTCGATGTCTCGTATCAAGGACAAAGCCGTATCGGGTTACACGCCCATCAGCCAGGGGATATTGTTACGTCCGTCACTCCTGGGCTGAGTTTTGACGATGAACACACACCTGTAGCTCGATATGGCAGTGCAGGGCCTAGTAGTCTGCTGCCCATTACCCCCAAGGGAGCAGAGGATAAGCCTGGTGGCTCTTATGTGTCCAAGTACGAATGCAGTTATTGCGGAAAGGGTTTTAACCGGCCCAGTAGCCTGAAGGTAAGTCTATCACTATCTCCGACGATGTGCTGTTGAATTACTAGTGCAGATTCATCTAAACAGCCATACCGGGGAGAAACGTGAGTAGAACAAAGTCAACCGCCAGTGGGCTTATCGCTTATCGATCTCTTTTCTGTAGCCTTTGTCTGCTCCGTGGAGGGTTGCGGGCGGAGCTTCAGCGTTCTCAGCAATATGCGTCGACATGCTCGCGTACACTCTCATATTCCTGCGAAGCAGCCAGACCCCTCAAGTGACGAGGACAGTGAACAGTCGGTTACTTCTCACGACCCCTCGACGGTCACTGCAACAGGCTCGGATCCCAGTCATCCACAGTACAACGGGTCATCACCCAGGTGGCATCAACGCCGAGACAGTACCGCATCCACATCTAGTGGTACCAGTTCCCGACGGAGCCACAGCTATTCGTCAGAAGAACGAACAGATACCAGTGCTCGGCCTGAAAAGCGCTTACGAGGCCGTCCAGAGTAATAATGGGGAACCCATGGAGTTGCAAAACATAACCAGTGTTCATCCTTACTCTTACAGGCCTGCTCGTTATTTTTCTATTTATCATTAACTTTATTATCCAACTGCACCACCAATGTACCACACATATATCGGGTCGTTGTTGCCCCTACAGATCTCCGATCGACAGTTCGTTATCTATTGATAACTCATTGCTTGAACTGCTTCCTATTCTATGAATTTCTATCTGCCCGGCTTGCACGGACTTACAATAGTTCGCATCCTCTGCGTTTCGATCGACGGAAAATCAAATTTTAGCAGCCTCATTTAAGGCTGTGAGGCCCATCTGAAGCATCGTATCCTGTAGCAGTTGTATATATGCCGGCTCAAGTTATGTAAATTTAAAATAACCGAGCATCGTGTTATAGTCGTGTCGCACAGGTAGGTAAAACATAACCTTGTAAGAGGTACATATAAGTTGAAAAACTTGGGCCACGATGCGCGGTGTCACATCATTGCATGGTAAAGTGTCACATAAAATACAGCGTTAGTACAAGGTTCTTTACATCGAGATTGCGCGACCCCTCCCGATTTCATGCGTGTCCCGGACTGCGGACCGACCCCTGGAAATCGTCTTGCCTCCAACTGGGTCAGGAGAAGTACCGAAAGCCTTGTCAGCCCTAATATAGTCCATTGTACGGGGACTCTTGTGTGTGAAACCTGCAAAGGCCAACGCTTTGCGTACATTCAATATTTCTGCGCCGTGTGTTTGGTCCCGTAGCATCGGGTCTCGGGTGGCATCTGCTGGGGCACCATTTGCAGGTGCCAGTGGCTGAAACATCCGTTCAGCGTGTCGGCATAGTGTCAGCCTACAGGGCGTTTTACACACCTCTGGAGGAATATCCGAGTCAAAATGCTGCGTATCCTCTGGATTACAAAGTTCTGGGCAATAGGGTGCGGGGTACCGATGGATGTTGACCCAATCGATGCCCCTGAAAAAAGGGTGTGTCTGCGTGATTGTTCTTGTACTTCAATAGGTCATTGGAAAGGGATGAATAGGTACCTTGATAAGGTCTGCACCGTCGTTGCTGACTCCGCTGCCCTGACCTGGAATGAAACTACTTCGTCGGGACTGTAAGATCAGAGAGTTCGGTCTGGACACAGAAGCAGAGGACTGGGAGCCTAGCCGGTCTTCTGGCTCACAAAGCAGTTGCTGCAGCAAGTTGATGCCTTCATGGGAAATGGATGGGCGGGAAGGAAAGCGAAGAGACTGCTTCCAATTCAAAATCTTCTGACGGGTTACATGGCGCTGTGAACAGTACGTTGAATACACGACACAACTCCGTGAAGAAGGGAACAGCTTGTTTACCGAGTTGCTGACAAACGGTGGAAAGCTGGGCAGTTCAATATCAAGAAACAAATTGAAGCAGGATGCCGTAGACGAACCCGTATAAACATTCAAACATGATGACACCGAGACTCCACCAGTCGCAGGAATACGAGTAGCCGTTTCCACGTATCACCTCAGGCGACACTAAACGACGCGAAATCATAGAAAGTATAACGATCCGGAAAATTGAAAGATGACACACTATACGAATTTGTTCCACAGCTGCAATAGGATCAGTGTGCAGCCGTAGTTACAACATGGACACGCGTACACAGAATACGCGAGCTGGAGACAATAAACCGTTACTGTGTGCTGGCCGCAAGAGATTCATTGACAAACCTTCCTTCGGTTCTTTTCACGCCAGGTGAACACGCCGCCTTGCCCCTGTCCGCCACCCATGAGCAATTCAACCTGCTTGGGATCCATGCGTCTTGTCTTCCTGCCATCGGCAATGCCGTTAGTATCCTCTAGATCGACGCCATGTTTGTGCAACAGATGCAGCCGTTGCTGTTCATAGTCTTCCAAACGCCTTTCAACGATACATCACGATAGCCGGCAAAGTAGTACACACAAGAGGTGTCGTGAGCCCAATGAAGATCAGTCCTGCCTCCAGGAGAATTGGTAATACGACACGCTGATCACACTTAGGCTTGCGATCACTCACGCGAGTCCAAAGTCACTAAGTTTAATGTGCCCTTCTGGATCGAACAAAAAATTCTACAACAAAATTCAGTATCTTCTAAACTGTTCAGGCTATGAAGCATACGTCAGGCTTGATGTCGCGGTGGATGAAGCCAAGTTTATGGCAAGATTCTATGGCCAGAATCATCTAGAAATATAGGGGAGGGACAATGAAGTGAGGCTATAGACGGAGCAAGTGCCGGTGAGAAAAATGATTGCCAACCTCAGCGACGTAGAAACGAGTGAAATCTTCCTCGAAAACGTCCCGTTCTATCAAGAGATTGAGGAGATCTCCGCCCCCCATATATTCGAGGATCTGGGTGAGAACAAATGAAATCAAAATGAAATCAGACCGTGGTGGAACAGGCAGAGAGAGCTCACGAGATAGAGATTATCACGATCTTGGAAACTGTAGTACAGCCTCACTATCCACTCTCCACCCCCAGGGGAGCTCACGAGGGACGCTGACTTCAGAACATCGCGTTCTGCACGGACATGCCCTTCTTGACCTTTACGCAACATGTCTGACTTTCTCAGCTAACAGGACCTCGGTATCATAAGATCCGGGGATAGATGAGAAGAAAGATTGTCACCTGCTTCATGGCATACAAATTGCCGGTAGATCGTTCCCTTACCAGCGACACAACCCCGAAAGCACCTGGTACACAATAATTAGTGCTTTATAAGGTTTGAGTAATATGGGAAAAGACCATGTCCTATTGTTTTAAGCTTCACGAATGCACTGACATCCACTTTGCGCCTACGTTCCCGAAGGTAATCAGTCTCGTTCTGTCGCCAGCGATCACGTAAATCTTCTTTCTGTGCCTGGCTAAGCTGCATTTCCATCATGTCTTTCTCCATTGCAAGTCTTCTCTGTTCGCGAGACGGGGTATGCCGAAGCAGAGGAAAATAAAGATTCTCAAAATAAATTCGTGCCGAGACAGCTTTGTCCAAGGTGGCCAAAGAGGGTATAATTGTCCGTGGGGAGGAGGACAGTTCTGGGTAATTACTGGTATCCGATGCCCGGTCCAGATTGATCTCTTGAACTTCGGGATGGGAGGTCAAACCGCCGCCCCATCTGATAGTAGAGTTTCCCGGACGCCCCGGAAGTCCGTCCGTGTAAAATGGCGTGATCGTTACATTCTCGCGAGCAGCAGTCGTAAGTGTTGAAGATGTGGTAGTGCTCATACCATTTATTACACGAAGTTGACCATGGGCCGACTCATCCAACCCTCGATAGGGATTTAGAGCATTCACGACCTCATTTACAGCCCTTGCTTGGTTGTTCTGTTGGATACGGGTCTTAATGGGGTTCGCCCAGCGTGGGTCTACGGGACATGTAAAAAATAGCTGTGAACACGAAACAGGTAAACCCTGACCTCCCAATTTTCCTTGACCATCAGGACCCCATCTTGTAAGGAGGGCCTCAAGCTGCTCCGCGTCAGACGCGTGAACGAGGTGCCTGAAGCGCAGATGACGTTGAAAGGCCGCAAATGTATGGAGTCATGCAATCCATGAGATACTAGGAATGCAGTTCACAACGGATACGTACACAAAACCTACAGGCTTAGAGACCATGTCCTTACTGATTCGACGTCCTTTTCTTGCAGTCGGTGCAGTTGACCTTGGATTAATATCTTCGTAACGAGGACCGGCAATGACGGGGTCAGAAGGCGTCGGAGGTGGTGTGCCCCAGATTAAACGTGATGGAGAGGGAGTGGGTATCATTGCAAGAAGATCATAGAAACCCTTGTGGAGGAATGTTCCAGCCGGAATGCCTGAAGATGGTTCATCGTGTACTGGTGCGTTGTACGGGGAGAAATAAGGGTGTATATCAGAGTAGGGACTTGGCCTGGTCCCCATAGGAGGGCCAGGTGGAGAAGGTAAAGGACGACGTCCTGAAGGCAGCATAAAGGCTACTAGAAACTCAAGGTAGTCAGTATTATATTAGTACCAGGCCAAGCCTAGAGGAGAACACAAGAGGTAACTGTATCTGTGCTACATTAGATCCAAATTAGATCATATCATTATCAGTTATACCACGTGCCAAGTTCTGTATGCCTGCAGTCAGTAGGGTCATCTCAGTCGAGGCTAGTCCTTACTTGCTCGTCTTCGCTACTGGTCGCTTAATGTCCTCATTGACTGTTAATGTTGACCCAAAACCTTGGACTTCCCTGTCGGCACATCGTGATGATGACATTTTTCATCATTTCGATCGGCCCTACAAGTTGAAACCGATTCATAAATGAAATTTCCCGATACCTCCATGACTACCTCTCTCATCGATATCGAGATTCGGTTCTTAACATAATGCCCAAAGGGGTGCCGATCATTGGTGATGTCCCCGTTCGTTCATGTCCTGGACGGTCCAGACGCGGTCCACAGTAGTCAATTCATGTACGTATCCAGCCACCTCATGCCGCTTCTGTCACTTTCCCGGCGAAGAAACAGGGATGCCTTGACTCAGCAATTGCCTCCAGGTAAAATTAGACCGAGATCGATGACTTTTGACTCTGGCTGCCTTCACCCGACGCCACGAGGCTTCCCTGCGTATTTCGTAATGTGCAATGCAATTCCCGCGTGGCCCCGAAAGAACCATTGGAGCTTCGGCCAAACCCCAAGGTCCCATGAAGGTTCTTCGACCTTTCTTCCCAAATCGGAAAATAATAAGCTTCGGTTGATATTTTGCTCCTGTCCAAACTCTTGTCCTCAGCACATACGTCTCGAGCGATCTGTGCGTACACCTCAAGTCTTTGCTGACTCCCATAACGCGTGTCCCTTGACCCTTTTTCACCTACACCCAACCGCGTGCATCCTGGCTGGTGCATGTTGAGCCTGTGCAATTGGCCCTGATTGCTTGGACAAACCCGTCGCCTCCTTGCTTCGAGCACTCAGCGGTGCACGCCCGCGTGTCTGCTCATACTTAAATCAAGGCGAACGAAACATCGTTTCGCCTCACCTAATATTCCCTCCATCTTTCTTATATCTAACTGCTTCTACTAATATGTCGAGCTCGGGTCATGATCGATATCCTTACGGTAATCTCAGCAAATCACGTAGAAGCTCCCCAGGGGAGCACCAACATCATAGCAGTGTATTTTCGACGGGACAGGGTGGGCGAACTGTGCTCCCTCCTCTTTCTTCAGCTTTTCCAACCTCACGTTTTCCAGGTCTGTTATTCCGTGTAGTGTCTAAAGCAACACTCAATTTGCTAGCTTCTCATTGTGTACAGTGCTCGGACATTCTAGCAATCAGTACACACAACCTCGTTCATCTCCAGGAAGATATGAGCTGAGCCAGGCTCTTTACAACCAATGGCCTGGCAGTACTCGTAAGTCACTTTGGTTTTCATAAGATGAAGCAGTTGCCGCTATCTCATCTCTGCTTACCAGCTCCTCCCACGTCTCCCTACTACGAAACTCACGAGCGGTATCCTCATCAATCACAACTACAATACACCTATCAGGACTCCCGAAAGTTACCTCCTTTGTCTACAAACCCATGGCAGACTACGACGCCATATCTGGCCACTCCCTCTAATTACACTGGCACCGGAGGAACACGCTCCTCCCCGCCAGTTTTTGACTACGACTATCCGACCTCCAGTCAAGGCCCAGCCTATACTTACCATGTGCCCACTCAAGAGTACGACGACCACCCCCATGTTCCCTCCATGAATCCCCAAGGACATATGGCCGGGTATGATGGACTAGAGTCTCGAAACAATCCACAACGCTCTTCATCTCCCTACAATAAGAGCTCCCATGTTTCTCACGCTGGTTATGTGATACACCAGCCTATCACGCCAACTTCCCCTGAGGAACCGGCAGCAAAAAAGAAACGCAAGCGTGCCGATCCCGGTCAGCTGAAGGTCTTAAACGAAACTTACAATCGGACTGCGTTTCCTTCCACAGAAGAACGAGTTGAATTAGCCAAGGCGCTTGACATGTCTGCTCGAAGCGTTCAGATATGGTGTGGATCGTCTGAATATGACGCGAGTCACATATCTCTAACCTCTCACTCGCGGCAGGTTCCAGAACAAGAGGCAGGCCATGAGGCAGACCAACCGTCAGTCTTCAACAACGGGCGCTAGCGCTCATCCATATAATATCGCAGGCCCGGATCACGGCGTAGACGATCTGGTCGAGCACGCTTCTATGGCCTACGGCGGATCGATCCCCGCTCCTGAAATGTCTTACACGTCAAAACATTCTCCTGACGCTTCGCGATCGCACATATCCCAGGCCCCCTCATCCCACCGCCGCCGCGGCCATGAAGAGCCCGCTGACCATCGCAAATGGCCTCGTAGCGGTGGATATAACTAGATGCTATCGTCTGTATTCTTCCCCAAGTTTTCTTTTAGTCACATCCGCTCGTTCACTGCATTCTCTTGGTTCCTTATTACACGTAGATGTTTGACCTCAACCTACTTATACCCGCCCAACGGTTGCCTATTAATTTCTATTACTTATGTACGACGCCCAATCAACTGGGAGTGATCTACTTTACGCACTTCATACATCTCGATATCACAGATATCTTATTTACCCCAAGGCGCCTACCTACACTAGTGTACCCCCATGTGTATATATAAGTCTCTTTCATGCCGCCCATGAACTCTTAATGACCCCTGTTGCAAGGTCATCTTAACAACGGGAATGACAGCCTTAACAGCGAACTTGAAGGGCTGGAATGACTACGGAACAAGATAGGTTTGTTACATCATATGTCAGGTTGTAGTGGATATGAGATCCACCGATAAAACTACCGGTTGTAATGGCTATCATTCGGGTAGCAAAGATAAATGAAGTGGACGTACAAGATAGCTCGCTTCATTGCAAAATTAACACAGAAGAGAGTTTGGTATATTACATATACCCATCTTCACTATTGTCTTCATGAGCGTCGTCTTAGCGACGCGGGGTGACACCGATTTTTGGGGCAGGACTCATCCAAGAACTTGGAAGCGAAAGAAGCCCTTGCCTGTAGAGAAAGTTGCTGGTGCGGCTGTAGCGGTGGTGGCTAGAAGCGTCGCAATAGAGGTCCTGTGGATGTGACGGCTTGGAGATTCGATATACGAGATGTACAGGAGCGTTAATATCTACGAAAGTGACATCATCAGTGTGACTAGACGCCCTACTAGTTGAAATGAGGGTTATCTCGTTACTGTGTTGCTGAGCTAGATCTGGCTTCGAGAATCAAGAACACAAGTCTAACAGAATAACTGTGTGAATCACGGGGTGCAGTGTCTGTCAACCGTACGGCGAATAAGCTGTCTGGACATGAGTAGAAGAAAAACCGCAGGATACGGCTACGTACATATCGTTCAGGAGGCTGGTTAAATATGATTCACCGAAGGCCATTTTAGGTGACGTCGGGTGTTCTCAGTGGCAGTTGGGTATTGATCGTTTCTGGCTCACCAGTTATGAGCTGCTCTATAGTTTAACCTGGGTCCTGAAAAATGTTGAATAGTGCAGAATGCCTGAATACCGTACCATCAAAGGTCAGGTGCTGTCCGATGGTGACCTAACTGTTTGCAATAGAATAAGAGTGAACAGAGATTACTGTAGGTCTTCAAACATGGCATGTATGCTGGAGTCTGGGGTGTTAGGAAGGACTTTATATACTGTATGTCTCGTTGTATGTGTCCTGCTGCAGCTTGTGTGAATGAATTGATGGGGATTGGCGGCCACAAATTGAGAAAACCTGGGAAGTAGGTCAGTCATGGCCTAGGTAATGAGTCATTTTCTTACTCTTGCATGAAATGAGACTTGAATAATGAAGGTAACTACTAAAAGATTGAAGAGAGCAAACTGCTGCAGCTCTCTCAGTGCGATTTACTGATTCAGTAGGAGGTTTTACTATAACAACCGAAGCTCGCTGGCGCCGCACATTGCGAGGTTTGTTGTTGTTTTATTTTGTTGTATAGAATTCGGGAACGTTTAATAATTATATTTCATGGGCGTCCACTGACACCAGGCCATATTATGGGTAGAGGGAAAAGGAGAGGGAAAGGTTGATAGTGCATATTAAATCGTAATCATCGCCTCATATGCCCAAATGTTGTAATTGGTCCTCTGGCACTTGAAACCCACTGGCACGTGAATTTGATAAATATAGAATTTATTTCCATACGAGGCACCAGTTACACCCATAGTGGGAATATCGGGCAAGTTCAGCAAACAGCCACGTTGCCATCATCATAATGCAACAAAGCATTCAAGTTATCACTGGTCAATATGCTATCTTTTTGTATGTGTCTTCTCAAAATTCAAGCCTACATGTAACATGAGTCATGATATCTCTGAGTTTTGGCTCTGTGGACTGTTATTACCAGATTGGTCCAGTACCCAGGGTGGTCCAGATGGTGACCCACAATATATAGTACCTAAATATTGATCCTTGATAATAGGCGATGCATGATCGCGAACTGGCAATTTATCCTGGATAGCCTAAACATTCGATGAATACCTGCAACTTCAAAAGGGTCAATGGACTCGAATCTCAACTAAGCAGTGGAACTGACATCCGACCAGAGTCAGAGTCATTGTCCTAGACTTAGAAACGACGACACCAAATTTCGATACCATCCTTGCACGAAAAAGTTTCACCATTGTGCCATTCTAATCAATTTAGCTGTCGGGGGTCATGGAAACATGCCAGTGGGACAATTGGTGTGATTGCTGACCTACTGTATACTAATCAGGGTGAGAATGACACTGCGCAGGCATCTTTGCTGCAGTAGGCACAGATGTTTGTTGCGATTTGGTCTGAAAGTAACAAGAATGAAAAACAATACTGATACGCGTAATCCCCATGTTGGTGGCCATCGTTACTAACAAGCACATATGCAAAGGGTCAAATTTTACATACTTAACCTACTTAAAGGTGGGAAACTAGTGCACGATGTGTAAAGTACGCAAGAAAAGACATCTAATCTATTTTCTAAGGAGTCTACGCCCAATCCACACCCATCCATTGGGACAAAACACAACAAGACCTGGCTTCTCGATACTACTACACCATGACATGGCTTATGGGTCGATATCGCTGTCTGTGTCATCGGGCTTGGGTCCTCCAGTTGTTAGCCACTGGAGTTTCCGCAATCTCCTTCGCTCCTCCTGCGCCTTCATTTGATTACGAGTTAACTTCTTTTTCCTCCTGACTGGCTTCGGCTGGCTCCCATCTTCTGCACCGCTAGCAATGGGGGTACCGGCCGCTGAGGCAACGGGTGTATGGAATCTTGACCTAACGGGTGTGTTAGTTCCACTTCCTCTTGGGGACTGGCTGTCCAAAAAAGCGTCTTCTACGACTGTGGCTTTTCCTTGATGAGTCATACGGCCTCCTTCGATGTTCCAGATTTCTGGACCTGGAATGAAGAGTAGGTATGCCGTTTCGGAGTAGATGCACACATAAGATTACTGACATAAAGCGGATACGAATTCGTTATTATGAGATATTATGACCTGCAAAAAAAGCGACATTAGCGTGACAGAGGACAGGCAGGCTCAAGACGTACGACGGCCCCAGTCCATTCTCGGATAGCGACGGCCAGACCACCAAGAGCTTCACGATCCAAAAAGTTACTAGGCTCATCAAGTACACAGATCTTGTTCAAGGATCAGTAAAAGCTTTCGCGTTGGGTTCACACATACCTGGGGATTATTCCACAGACACGCGGCGAGAACCAGCTTGATCTTTTGGCCTATCAATAATCTATTCAGTGACTAGATTGACATGAAGGTGCATGTCTACTTACCTCCCGACAGGCCGGATATTTCGTTATACTGAGCGATATCTCCATCAAGTCCAATCTGCTCCAAGTGTTTACGAACGAGGTGAGCGGACGTATCGCGAGAGCCTGCACCCTCCCGTGATGACTCGAGATCATCAAACTGTTGAACAACCTTTGTAAAGCCCTTCGAGAACAAATCATCTCGCGACACCCAGGTATTGTACTTGTGATCAAGACCCCGCCACTTGACTTCGTACTGGAATGACTTTTTCAGTTTCTGCCGGCCCATGACCAGCTGTACCACAATGTGAGAATCTTAGAATCATATACCCAAGATAGAATGAACAGACCTCCAGTTTTCTCTTGCTTCCATCCTTTCCTATCCAATCAGTGTCGAAGATGACTCGTTCCTCTGGAGTCAAAACACGAGTTGCCTTTTCGATTAGTTCGCCTGCGAATATGACCTTCATCAGTGCAGTTTAAAACCTTATTTCTAGAGGAACATACGATCATGGCCATCTTGAAATCGCCACTGGATATAACCAATCGGTGTCTTTTCCAGGTGATGTTCTGTCAATGAAGAATAAGCGTGTTGTTTACATGGTGTGAACATGCCTAACCTATGTGATGCGTAGCATGTTGGGAGACATATCCGACCCGTAAGGAAGGGTGCTTATATACAGTGCCCTCTTGAGGTACCGTTTCTCCCTTGTTTCAACATGTCAGCATAGCGGTCAAGTGAGAATGAACAACCAGTAAACATGCCGTCAATAATTTGATCAACGTTGACTTCCCCGCACCGTTTGGTCCAACGACACCGACCCGGCTGTGAGCATATAATGAACAATGACCTCATAGCAGTCATAAGTGATCTGGACTTGCCTCGATAACGAAAGGGCGCAGCTAATGTTATACAAGCTGGGAGTATCCCTCCCGGGATAAGTGTAAGTGGAATTGGACAACTTGAGAATTGCGCGCGTGTTGCTCCGGACGCCCATAAGGGAACCTGGCGGAGGAAAGGAAAACTTTACGGAAGTGGCGGCCAGTGTGTAATACGACCGAGCTTCCGGATGTTTAGCAACAAAGGTGGAAAGATTTCCAGGATAGCAGACGAGCTACGAGAACTGGACATGAGTACATGACTTGTAAGAAATCAAGAAAGGAATGCGTACTTTCTTGCTTTCGTAATGTATTATATCTGTTGTTACATTGTCCAGAAACCTGACGCAAACAATGAGAATCGTGGAAAACGGAAAGACACGGATCTAACCCAGAGTCATGGCTGACTATTAAACAAGTGACATTTTTATGGGCGATGAGGTATTGCTCAAGCCACTTTACAGACGCGCGATCTAACTACAGACATGTAAGTTGCGTTTAGCTGAATGAAGATGACACAACCGCTCACATGATTCGTGGGCTAGAAACAGTCGAAGACGATACTAAGAAGCTGTAGATCGACTAGATAACAGATCGCACCTCATCAAGAAGTAACAGGTCGGCGTTGTACAGCATCGCTCGAGCAAGCTCAAGCTTCATCTTCCATCCGCCTGACAAGCCACCGACAGTCTCGGCTTGTCGTACATCATCGAACCCGACCTCCGCCAGCTGCTCACGGATCCTCGATCGAGGAACGTTCGTCAGAGCTTTGTCTAGACAGGTATTTCCATGGTCATAAGATAATACGGCTGAATGGTGGTTTTTCTTACCCGCGGCAATGAAGTCGAGCACTGACAACGACCCGTCCTCCCCTTGGAGGGAGTGTTCCACCATGACACATTTGAGCTGGTCTGGAGGGGGGAAATTTTCTACTTTACCATCACGTAGTTGGCGCATGAGTGTTGACTTCCCAGACCCGTTAGTCCCGAGGATACCATATCGGCGACCACGGATAAGGCGAAGAGTTGTATGTGAAAGGAGAAGAAGGGCACCATATGCCAGCGAAAAGAGTGTATCGCACAGTACTTCGTCGCCTTCTGACACATTTTCCCCAGTACCATGCTTAGCCTGATGATGTAAATGAGAACAGATGGAAATTTAAAGCAAATATGACTCTTGTGGCTTACCTGATCTATCGCATGGTAATGAGATCGCACTGTCTCTGAAAAGGCAGTGCCGGTCTCGTTGTCTGTCCAGATAGCTAGGTAGACACCAACACAACGAATCCAAGATGCCTTGTCATTAAACTTGCGTGCATGCACCAGATCAGCTACTAGGATCGCTTGGAAGTCCAGAGATCTATCCAGCAGGCCGCCCTGGGAATCATGAGAACCATTTAGTGTAAGGGAAGAAAGACCAGCAACAGCGTCCACATCTGTTGGGAGCAGGGAACGCAGAGTGGAAAGCGCCTCAGAAGTCTCACGCTCGAAGTTACGGGGCACGATGGAAGGTCCCTCGGAGGATGCGCCAGATTTGAGCAAGGTCTTTAAGGCAGCGTCACCAAATGCGCGGACCTACAAGACAACGAATATTAAGGACCAAACTGATCAAAAATGGAGCAGAAGGCGAACTTCAGGAAAAGCTGCACCAGTTGCAATCTTTCGAACACCGTCTACAAGAGGACTGAGGTAAATTGCGGCAACATTGGGATCGCGTACGAGTTTGACAAGATTGTCAATAACAACAACTGTGCGGCGCTGGACTTCCATGCTTCTGTCATTGAGAGCCCGGATCAGAAGCGGCACTAGAACAGCAAGAGCAGGAGCCGTAACCTCCGCCACAAATGTGGTTGATGATAGTGCTTTAATGCAGGCGGGAACGGAATCAGGGTTGGCCATGCATTGCACAAGGACAGGGATGTGAGGTGCAACGTCCGGATTGGCGAGGGTCGTACACAGGGACGTGGCACACTTGATTGCAGCGGAGGAAACCTGGTTTCAGGCCAGATGTCAGCAAGGCAGAAACAACAGACCTGTATAAACCCACTTCTTGTTTGGTGTCGTGCATAGCGTGTTCCACCTTCGGTAAGAGATCACCTAACTCTGCAGCAACAGCATCTTTTGCAGGAATGACGAAACTCCTGAATGCATCGAGCACGCCGACTTTCGTCCGCCATTTACCTGCTTCTAATATGGTCTCAAGATGCTGGAACACGATCCGGATGGCCTCCGGAGGGAATAGCTTCAGAATAGATTTGACCGCCGAGGTAGCTGCGGATCGAACAACTTCGCCTTTATCCATGTATAATTCAAAGAGGATGGGAAGTGAGGGTAGCAAGAGTGGAGCAATGGCTGCACCAATAATATTGGCCAAGGATTGAAAGGCAATCGCCGCAGACTCGCGTTCGAATCCCGACTTCTTATTGGTTGCAAAGGAATGCAGGGTTTTTAACACTTCATGTTTTCTGTAGTAGTCCTTCAATAACACAAAATCTGATCGCTTAAGAGAACCAACTTCAAAGACGAGGGGCCAGCCTTGAATACTTCTCGCGCTAGCCTGTCCGCAGCACCTTTTGCATCTGCGGATGGATTAAAACATGCAGTCATACAGAAGAAGTGTTAGAAGAACGCGCCTGGCGCTGTGGGTGCAGAACGTAAGGCCTCGAATAAGGGAGTGAACTGGTCAGAAACGACATCAGGGATTGAGATCGGTGACATCTGTGGTGCCAGACTAGCGGTGATCGAGGATGAAGGTGGTAGAGGAACGCCCGCTGGGGCAGGACAAATATGTCGAGAAGAAAAAAGTATCTACACAGCCAATTGCAGTTTTCCCGCACGTGGTGGAGGTGCAGCACCCACGAGATCAGATCGGAGATCTTATTATAGCGGACCGCTTGATACCTATCCAAGCCATATCTTATCTTGTTATCGTTACGCAAAACATCCTGAGTGACTATTTATCAGGGTAATCTACTTTGTCGTATAGCCGAAGAACCTCGTTCCAATCTCTCTTGCGCCTTCTTTTAATGGAAAAGTACCTTCTTGTGCTATCCCATGGTCCCTTCACGCGCCCTTTCTCTGTGCCGCCCAGGCCCGCATAAAATGACTCTGGATCATCAGGTAAACCGAGTGATTGCACTGCCATGTCCATGACCCGACTGTGCAAGTCTCTTCGGCGATCATGCAGTTTCTTCAAGGTCGGTTTTCCAACACGCAAAAGACGCACGAGCATCGTGAAAGCGCGAAAGGCGGATACAGCGTCCTCAAACCATCGCAATGTCATCCACATGAATGCTGGCACCAAGATGACGGTAAATGGAAAGATGTGCCATGTCATGGCGATGCTTGTGAACCAGACGCAGAGACCAGAGATTAGCCCGTAGATGAGCTTATATTGCGCAATTTCATCCCAGGTATCAAAAACTGGCCCGGTCTTCTTGAAATTGTGAACGGCAACAAGCGTCGTCACAAACACAGGAAGCCAGAGGAATAGACCCGGAAGAGAAATGATAAACAGAGTCATCGACCAGATCAGCCTGATAAGCAGACGTGCAAGGATGGCATGGCGAGATAAAAGCCGTCTTATTCGGTCATCTTTTATACCCCGGTGGGCAAGCTGGTCCTGATATGACTATCACCACAAGCCGTTACTTAGAAGATATACGACCAAACAAGGAAGATTCTTGCCTTTAGATCATGGCATAGTTGGGCATGTGGTAAGTTGTCCATCGTA
>QFEU01000166.1:2017-16043 GCA_003316345.1 Tricholoma terreum | reverse complement strand
AATGGTATACAGCCGATACAGGATTGTATGCCCTTGCAAATGCATTTGTCACTCTTGTAATAAAAGTCAATCGCTCGACAATTCTGCCTACTCCCTGCAAGGCTATATTTATTTTCTGCAAGCCATAGACATAAAAGATGATCCCTGATCTGTTGTCACAATTACTGGATCTAACAATCAGTTACAGGATTCTTGCATTATATAGGTCAACCCCTGATATTTCAATATATTTCACCACAAATCAGTGCCAGCCTGTTTATTGCTTACAAACTCTGCCTGGTTATAACAGCGTACCCCTGATTTCCTGATGTCGTTTGTCATCAGGGAATCGAACAGCAAATGACATATGTTGATACAGCTTGATCCTCAATATCTTTGACAAAATAGGTAGAATGATGACACCCCCAAAGACAAAGGATGATAATGTCTGGTGACGATGGGGAATTGAGGCATCTTTATATTACATTCATTGGGCATATAAGAATCAGACGTGGCAGGTGAAAGGTAATCGCTATCGTCGGAATATCGAAAGCAATGGGAATACACACTGTACTGCATCTAACCATAGTATGTAAGTTGGACAAGCTGATTGCTACTCCTCTGGTAGTCGAAGTGTAAGGGCAGCAAAGCAGCATTGGTGGACAATAAACTACTTCTGTGTGAATAATGTCAGATGTGAACGACAGTCGAATGGTGTAACCTGGTCCCTTCATTAAGATAAGGGCCACGAATATTATGCTGAACCTGAAGAAAACATAGGTAAGGTGTCAATTAGAATATCAGCGTCAGCTTCATGAGCTGGAAAGGATTGTTTATGGACTGATGGCCTGGAAAATAATGCCGAACGTTCCGCCGGCGGCAATGTCGTAGCTGCTATGATTCAAGCGGCACCCATGATGATGCTTCTGATACCAAATGTATATCAGTAGTTGTCTGTACAAAGGCACAAGAAAATTCATTCCTATACACTGTCAAGTGTCATGACCTAGTACCGAGATACAAGATAATTTACATCTATTTGTAGTCAGAAATTGAACCTGGCCTTCAGCGATTAGAGGTCACGGTGGCCATGATGGCAGCTCTGATAAGAAAAGCCATTGATCCTGGTGGGGTGTAATGTTCGTATTGAAGCAGTGGTGGGGACTGCACCGTGGTTGGGCTGCGAATGGTAAGGTTTGCCCTCGTATCTGTCCGTCATCGCCCCACTCCCATATTGAAATCTGGTACACCAAACACATGTCAGTCAATGGCGACATTGATCCTGGTGGGGTGTAATATTCGTATTGAAGCAGCGGTGGGGGCTGCGCCGTGGTTGGGCTGCGAATGGTAAGGTTTGCTCTCGTATCCGTCCGTCGTCGCCCCACCCTCATGTTGAAATCTGGTACACCAAACACATGTCAGTCAACAGTGACAAGTTAATGCATTGCTGTGCAGTGTGGCGTGTAAAGCACTAAGACAGCAACCACTATTGATATTAGCGCTGCATAGTGATTGATGTCAAGCATTGTGTCAGTGAAGACACTGACCATGCTCCAGCCCATCGAAGCCTACGCTACGTAGAGGATCCTGGTGAAAATGAACACAAGGATGCGATCAAAGTAGCATACCCATACTCCTTCGGTGTTGGATGAGAATCCTACACTAATAGCAATGGTGCTTCATTAGACAACTTGGAGCTGATTATTTGATTCACAATCCAAATGATACATAACAATCGTAATGACTATATCCGAATCAAATTACACCCTTCACCAGCCTGGTCTAGCAACTCTTTCTCTGCCCGCATTTGCCTAATCCTGTCCAGTGCACTTCCCTCGATTGGGACCTCGACAGCCTCAGGCGATACATGTGGGAACACTTTCCTGTGCATGAACATTTCAATGATGGACTCACTCAAGTGATTTCATTGGTTGAAATAGCGTGTACCTATTCCACCAGGCAAGAAGTGCATCTAACTCTCGTTTCTCCCTGGCGTCATCAAGGAGGTCAAAAAGGCTCAGATAAAACCTCTCTGAGTCAGTTGTCTTGTCTGTGCGAGAGAAAATACTGGCCGAACTGAGTGCAAATCGAACCTTTCATGGATTTGGGATCATTACCTTGCTTGACAGGGGGGTATGAAAAATGTATGGAGTGTACCTGGGTAGCAACATATGCTAGGGATCCTTTGGTGACAGAGGTCATTCCGTGAATGCGGGCATTGCCCGACCTCGTTGCTTTAGGTTCATCAAACTCGACTGAACTCGGGGATGTGAAGATATGCTTGAATGCCTATTATGGTACTGGTGGTAAGCCCCGAGCCTGAATTTGAGCAAGGACGAACCAAAACAAGGATTTGATTTTGCAAGAGTCCATCCCATGGCCTTTTCGGGTCAAAATTTTCATCCGCATAGAGGAAGAGCAGCCATTGATCTCCTCGAACATACATCTCCCCACTTTTGAGCTTTTCCTTGATACTGCCATTCATGTTAGCATAACCTAGAATGAGTGATGAGGGCAGTCCTGAGTGCTTACTCAGGTCTGTCCCAATTGACGCCAGCAGGACATAAAAGCGCCCCTGTAACAGTGTGATTGAATCCTCGGTCAAACTTGTGTTTGCGGTTGAGCCGGGGTTCGAGCGACCCTTCGGCAGGAGTTATCCAGTCGATAATGATGCCCTTCAAGCCTTTGGTGTCATCAGCACGGGAGGCGTTTGCGCCCTTTTGAATCTGTCAAGGGGGGGTAGTCAGAATGGATGCAGGGGGTGCTTTGGATACAACGTGCCAGGTCCGCGATAAGTTCTACCTCCTCCGTGGATGCATCAGCCAGTCTGTCCTCGAGACCATGGCAAAGCTTGAGCATTTCTTGAAAAATTCTGTTTTCACGGTGCTCCCTAGCGTGAAGTCTGAGAAAAAAGGAAGTGGAGAGCAAAGAAAAATATACTTTGCTGACAACAATGAAGGGTCAATATCATCTCCAAGACGGTCAAGTCCATTCTTTACAAGCATTCGGACATTACAAAATGCATATATGGCACGCCCAAAGTGACGGCCTGAATGTACAAGTGGATCCGAGGTTGTCCTACAAGGCAATGAGCAATGATGATAGTGAAGAAGCAAGTGACAGACGGTTTCTTTCTGGAGCCTTGCTGGAGAGCGTCTGTGCGAGAGCGGCGTCCAAGCGAAGACAGTTGCATAAGCTAACAGGGAGTTGAGAGATTAGCCGAAGGAAGTGAAGATTTGGATAAGCCTCTGGCGATTGACGAACTGATACTGAGTTGGATGGCCTGTATAAATTTGCACGAAAGACTTGTGATGAATGTGTGATTTGCCCAATAGTTATCAAAGGCGCGAGTCGAATCCCCGACCAAGGAGCGGGGATCAAAATCGAGGTCTCGGAGATCTCATCTTGATCTCATCCAAAACTTTGTCATGAGGGTGTCCGACCAGAGAGCGGGGATTCAATCTTGCCAAGTTGGGCTACAAGCTGTCAGGCGATGAAGAGCCTCGAATGCAAGAACCCATTGCTGCGGAAGAGGGCGAAGTGAAGGATGCCAAGGTAGAGCCGAAGGGCGATAAGGGTGAAGCTCGGGGGGAGGTTGAACCGGAGGGTGAAGGCTTGACTTCAAAGATTAAATAATGCGAACTTGAAGGGGCCGTGGAGCGATCCTTAGCAAATCCAACGTGGTGCGAGCTGAGCGACCCGCATGCCTCCATCATGACTTCAGCTCACGAGCATCTCATTTGATAGGGCATAGTAATGGGACATTTGTATGGGCGACTGCTAGTGAGTTACTGATGGCTCACGTTCACCTACGGAGAGAATTTTCTCATGCGGCATCGGCGACTTGTCTGAGTCAGCAGTCTCCGTCAAAGCAAAGTTGCATTTCTGGCGAGGAAGTGCGAGCCGCAGAGAAAAAGGGTAGATATAACAATGGTGGTGCCGATCTGCATGCGGATGAAAGCGTGGAGGGATGGGGCAGAAAAAAGACAACTTCCGGATATGATTACCAAGATATTAAATGCACATTGCGAGGGAATCTAAATAAGAAAAGAGAAAAACGTGTCAAGCGAGGGATGCCTCCTGAGTTCGTCGTTGTCCTTGTTGTTGGTGTTGTCGCAGCTGTCTTTCGAGTCGCAGTGATTCCGACTCGGAGTCTGAGTCAAGAGTATTTGGTCAGGCATCGAGAGTTTGTCATCAATTTTCGGGGGATGGATGCTAAGGTTGAAGAGAGGGGCACAAAGGAATTGCGACAATGGTCAAACCGGGGGAACCCAGCTCTTGGATGGAGAAATGAGGATGACAGGCGCTGCGGTGATAAAGGTAGCGATTTGGTAGCGATGCTGAAGCGCTGAAGCCCCACATCCATGCAGGAAGCCGTTATGTGGTCCTTGCGTGTTTATTACGAACTCACTCAATCATGATATCGCGTGGTCCCACACTCGAATTCCCAACATGAGAGAACTGGAGTCGCTCCGAGTGGCAATAAGTTGAACTTGCACAACTTTGCGTGAACGTCCACGTCAAACCCAAACATTCCAACCTAAGTACTACGTACCAGGACTAACAGTCTCGTTCCCATCTGAGTCCGAGTCCATTGAGGAGTATCGAGCTTAGGTTTAGTAGTAACGTCATGCCCCCTCCCTTGCTGAACACTGAGGGAGGTCAATCAATTCCTTAGCAGTCATGCCGTACTACGGCATCCGAGTCGGTGTGGGGGAGAGGAGGGGAATTCCTCATAGATTGTTTTGGATGAGTCCATACGCATTCTAAGAGATCAGACATTCTTACGGACTGGATTCATATGGAAAAGGGATAGATATCCCAGCAGACTGCATTTGTACATATATGATGAAAATGTAGCTCAAAGTCTCTACGGTGCCAAGCATGGGGTTTTTCAATCTCATCATCTTCGGAGTCACCGTTATCACTGGCCTGCTTTTCCCCCCAAGTCGTGATCAATTGGGTCCTCCCTCAAGGCCGCATTCCCCAGTCAGCACTCCATTTACATACGACCACTTGAGCACCTTAACCGCACCAGGCCTGTCCAAGCACCGAATAAACCATTCACCGCTTGCATCTCGACTCTTGGCCATAGCACGGGAAAGGGCCGGAATCGAGCATGGAATGGTGTTGGGGCATTTTGCGCAGGAAAGGCTAGCCGTCATGGGGAGAGCCGAGATTGCCAATGCGGGGACAACCCAGGGATGCAAGCGACCGCAGGCACCGCAGTTCAGGGGAAGAATCACACGGAGAGGCCTTGCAACAGGATGGCCCCAAACGTATTCATAAATGCCACCCTGCCGAGCATAGACAATTATGCTGGAATGAACACCTAATTCGACCGACTCCTGAAGTATATTTTCAAGGAGCGCAGGGTGCAGCTTGACGTAGATGGCCAAGACGAGGCTCTGCAGAAATAACCCTGTAAGGTTGGGGTGGAGGTCGGGGGATGTGAAGCCCCAGATCGAGGCAAAGTGGCTGAAAACTACTAATTAAATCTGCGGACGTCCTCGGGAGCCTGAGTGACTTACCTCTTGGCAAAATCAGATATGTATTGTCGAGAATCAGGATTAGCATGGACGCTGCCGCAGGTGATCAAAAACAATGAGGCGCTAGGGTCAGCACTAATAGCAGACAGGAGGCGTGGAGGCAGAACCGCGTTGAATAGCTTTTATGCCAGCTTTGAATCCCACCAAAGGAGACACGAACTGAGCAATGTACCTCTTGGACGGCCACCACCCCATTGCCGCCAGGAACATTCCAGAGCAACCCACTGTCTGGGGTGGAGTGTGTGGTCAGGAAGACCACGAATCGGGTATACCTGAAATCACAGCCAATGAGAGAAACGCATGAATGGGAGAGCGGCGTACTCGGATAGTTTTGTGATCGCCTGATCAACATCGCGGTTATATAGACCCAGCCCCACCCCCCCATTGTCATCGGGTATGTTGTAGACAAGGTTTATGAAGGTAGCTTGGCGGATTGTGGCCGGATAAAACGGTTTAATCGCATTGTAGACCAGAAAGCTGGGATCGCCTTCATGATCCAGGCCTTCTAATCGAATGGATATCACGGCAATCGGAACGGGGTGAAGCATCGGAAACGTCGAATGCGAGCTAGATACTCCCCGAAGAAGCAGCGGTGTTTTCATGGTAGAGAGGCCCTATTAATTATTAGGCGAATATATTCAGTTAAGATGTATTATACTTATTGTGTAAGGTTCCCACCGTGTTTCCTTATTTTTCCACCAGCAATCAGGACACGTGAAAATAGCTTTGCGTTGTGCATCCGCCGGGATATTCGTGGGGAGACACGAATCAAGGCAGACCCCACGATTGCAGGTACTGCATAGCATAAGATTCCCGACGTTGTGGCATATCGAACACCACTGCAAGCTGAACTTGAGGATGTAATAGAACACCACAGAGCGAGAATCTCACATGTGCGTGCGGATCATCCTTGCGAGCAGTAAGCCGTGTGTTTCCGGTGAATGCCGTGGTGCCAGAGCGAGCCAATGACTTCTTGCTAGAGGGAATTCTTAGAACAACACTGGGAGTCTTGGGCTCAAGCATTGATGAAAGGGATTTAGGAGGAGCAGGGCCACCAGTGGACGTCCTGGCCGTCTGCTTCGTTCTTGCCATGTGTACTAGCCTGAGCTCGCTGAACTTGCCAGTGGACCGAGAAATGAACCAGTGTGACGTGTCGTTCAACAATACACACGGTCATGTGACCATGATTCAGTGAACTTGAAAGGTTGGATACGGTGCGTGGCACAATGCATATCAAATGTCACGGTATATTCATTTTCTCCACCGCTCTCAATTGTGCCATATTCACGGTACTATTAGATACATTAAATCTTTATATTATACTGAACCATATACTATGATACAACTACAGCGGCACTAGTACTCCGAGTCCAGATACACCTCATTCCCTGGCCACTCTCCCTTTCTGCGCCCACACCCCCTGCTCACCCCCTGTATCCTGCTCACGCTCACCTGTTCACACACCCTTGCCTATTCACATCCCGCTACATGGCCGCATACCTGTTCATTTGGGCCCAACCCCACGCCGCTCCACTTCTCCCATAGTTGAGCAAAGACTAGTAGATGTTCGGTCAATATTACAGAGCTACATTGTAAAATGACGCACTTGCCGTTTCTTCAATATTCCATAACCAGCCTCATATGCGTGACCTCAAGAGTTCAGCTCGGGGGATTGGGATAGGACGTCGAAGGTTGCACAATCCAGAAAAAGGGGGGCTGTTCGACGTCGAAACACTCCCCAGGGAGTCTATCATGTCAATCACCTACGAACCGGCAGATAGGACATCAAAGGTTGCTCAATCCAGAAAAAGGGGGGCCGTTCGATGTCAAAACACTCCCCAGGGAGTCCATCATGCCAATCACCTACGAACTGGCAGATGGGACGTCGAAGGTTGCTCAATCCAGAAAAGGGGGGCCGTGTCGAAACACTCCCCAGGGGGTCCATCACGCCAATCACCTACGAACCGGCAGATAGGACGTCTCAATCCAGAAAAAGGGGGGCCGTTCGACGTCAAAACACTCCCCAGGGAGTCCATCATGCCAATCACCTACAAACCGGCAGATGGGACGTCGAAGGTTGCTCAATCCAGAAAAAGGGGGGCCGTTCGACATCAAAACACTCCCCAGGGAGTCTATCATGCCAATCACCTACGAACCAGCAGATAGGACGTCGAAGGTTGCTCAATGCAAAGGTGAAGGGGCTTGATCCCAGAATTGAGTGACGAAGGATTAGACTCAAGGCAGGCAACTAGAAGTCAGACCTGCAGCAAGGACCAGGAAAAAGTGGAGCGCAGGCGAGTCCAGCAACAACAAGCTGGCAGGGGAGATGGGGGCAGGAAATTGAAGAAGTTCAACAAGTTCGAAAAAGTTGAACCACTGTGTCACGTGACTTCAACTCGATTTGGCAAGTTCAAATCATGGCGTGCCAAAGTAATTCTCGATCCAATGTAACGGCCCTCGCACATTTCTCTTGAGGAATCAGGAGTGTTAGGGAAAAAAGGACACCTTCGGCAACCCTGTGGGTCAGCCAGAAGGGTCATTGAAATTTGAATCAATTGAGAAGCGAGTAAAGTACAAGATACGACTGAGTATTGTCAGATTGGGAGAGAAAGTGAGAGATGGAGGGAAACATGTAGAACGACATCCTTACCTGGGAGAGAAAGTGAGAGACGGAGAGAAACCCTGGAAAAGGGGTTGTCTCACAAAGCTCACTCCTCTCCCGAGGAATAGAAGATTTCCGTTGCAGTTCAGCGTGAATGATCAGGACGCTATCGTTGTGGTTCAGCGTGAATGGATAACGCACGCGGTGCTGTGTCGTAGCGTGCAGACATGCAAGGACACACAAATGAACACGCGGTGTCATGTCATAGCGTGCACGCAGTGCATGGTAGTGTGCATGCGATGCAAGATAGATTCAGTGTCCGTGACTCGAGCCCTTTCCATTGGACTTGCGTAAACGGATTTTAAACTCGACATCGGATTCTCGATCGATATCATCATGATTTGAGATTTTCTGATTCTACGGCGCAATCTGGGAACCCTGGAGAGGACCGTGATGACGACAATCGTAAACGACTGGACGATGGTGACAATGCCGATATCGACTTCTCGTAGCATTGGAGGTAGCCATTCAAATATATTCCGTGACAACTTCTACCGACTGCGCCAAACGAGTCCGACCTCAAGACTGCGTTCCCCATGTTGGTCAATTCTCAAACATAACATATGCACCACCATAGCCTAATGCAAGGGGGTACCACGCACGTTCTGTTGGCTGCGGCACCACGTGCCGAGCCACAGGTTTCCGTTGGTCTGCCGCGCCAAGTGCTGTCAGTTCCATCGCCACCCACTCTCCATATCTCATATCTCGATGATATGACTGTTCGTATATCGTTGGCGTATTGCACTATGCGCTTTTCCCAGACTATCTTCACAAAACCTTGGGAATTCGATGTTGAACTCACTTCGGCAGCGTATTCAGCCTGTTTGAATAGTTAGCTCATAAAAAATGTTAGTTGTATAGTTAGACCCACGATCGTCTTCACTGTCACCCAGGTCCACTCCGAGATCCAGGGACGTTGAATCGTGTTTTGTGGAGGTGTAGGCAGGCCAAAGGGGTGTGGACGTATATCGTGCATCCCATTCAATACGTAGTTATTCACCAACCAATGGATAATCGCCCCAGAACAAGGGAGTGGGGGTACGAACTTAAATTCAGATAGTAGATCAGTATGATATGCCTCATCATGGTGTGGCGGTTGGGCGTACCGATGTCGTAGGGCTGTACGTGTCGAGTGTCCTATTTTCCAAGGCGGTGATGATGCTATTCCTATCGCCGAACGTACCGCTCTTGATTGCTGCCATGAGTGCAGCCTTGATGCTCTCAATCGCCGCTTTGCGTAACTTGCGGGCTTCGGTGAAAAGCTGCAAGCAATACTGGGTAAGGCGGATGGTGAGGCACAAGCATGGACTCACGTTGTCAACATATGCTTGGGGGGGGCACTCAAACGTGCCGGTCTTTACGAACTGCCGCCGTTTCCAACTGTACACAACTACACCACCCAGATTAACATCGGTCTTCTATAAGAAGGAATGTTCTTACAAGGTGTTGGCTGAAAGTGCCACGTCATCTTGCTCCTTAACAGGGTGAGGCCGGCAAGGTACAGAGCCATTCTGACCAATTCTTCACGAAGTGCATCTGTGGCGAACCACAGCATCCGAAACGTTTGTGACGCAAGAATTTTCCGGGTAAGCTTGTCGATCCTCGCCCACGTTTCATCTTCCATCAAACAGGTCACTTCATTTTGCAAAAGCTCCGATGTTGGTGACGCCAGTTCAACCACACGAGGAACAATGAACATCCCATTCCAAGGCTATAGTTACGATTATCAAGCAAGAGAAGTTAGAAAGAGCTTACAGACGTAGAGTAAACATTGATACCCACGGTAGCTATGCCCAGCGCTAATGGAAGGATGCAGATTGGTGGTTGGTGTGGCACGAAAATCAACTGGACGTACCTGGCGATAAAACAGCATAGTTCCAACAGAACTGTTCTTGTGAAGATTGATGTGGAAAATAGCGCTGAATTTCTAGCACTACGTTTCGACTTACATGGGAGCTCCATGGCCTGTGTGAGAGGAGCGAGGGCGTGAAGGGGCCAGAAAAGCCTGGGATGGGTGTTTGAGCCTGAGGGGGAGTGCCGGTAATTACAAGTGCGGGTGTCATCTGCGGATGGCGCTGTTGCTGCTGGGCCCTCGTCTTCATCCTCATCCACATCCTCGTCCTCACCATCGTCCTCACCATCCTCCTCCTCCTCCTCCTCCTCCTCCTCCTCCTCCTCCTCCTCCTCCTCCTCCTCCTCCTCCCCCTCACCCTCAGGCTTGTCGCCATCCTCACCTTCACCTTCATTTCCGTCTTTGTCATCCGCCTCTTCATCTTCATCTTTACCCCCGGCGCCTTCAAGTGGGGCGATCGAAACCCATAGAGGCGAAGCAGCACCAAGGGGTGCTGGCCAAGAGGTGCTGGTAGTTGACCGAGAATGGGTGGGTGCTGCAGCACCAGGCGCTGGTAGGTGGAAGTGTGTCGAAAATGGTGCTGTGAGATGGCCTGGAGAGCGAACGCGAGGCAAGCTCTGCTCATCGTCATCAGAGGCCGGGAGGTTGACATATTCAGATATATCAAAATCCTCGGGTCCATCGTCTTGATCCTGCTCAATGTCGGACAGAGATATTTGAGCTAAATATATGTAATAAATCAGCTAGTAGCACGAGTTTTGCGGTATTCAAACCTTGGCACATAAGGCAGCAGGTGATACCTCCCTGCCCACTGCATCAACGTCCGCTTGCTGTGGTACTAGGAGCTAAAAGCCAGCCTTGTCAGGGACGTGGTCGTTTGAGTAGAGTGACTTACGACATTTTGATTGTGTAGAGAGTTTTGAAGAATCGGGATAACGACGTCTGTGAGGTGCCACACGGTCTCGGGCTCTAGTGTGTCGTGCTCATGGGGAGATTCTGGCTAGAAGCCCAGATAGCTCTGCATGAATGCCTTGGACAACAAGGAATATGCTGCAAGACGTACCAGCAACCAAAGAAGCGGGTTCGTCGGAGAGAGCAGATTACGTATGTGGATGTTGAGGCTGGTCATGGTATCGAGTTCAAGTTGTCGGTCCAAGTCCGAGTCCGCGTCCATCGCCAGCAAAGGTGAGGGAGGGGTGGACATGGTGTGCGGAGAGGGTTTGTAGCTGGTGTGCGACAGATGTCCGTCACCTGAAGGGGTATTTGTAGCAGACCTTGTGTGTGATACCCAAGAATGACAGGTTTGATACAATTCACCAGCCTGGCAAGCCTTGGCCCCGCAATGCGATCATGTCATTTGTTGCAAGCGTGCGGTATCAGGAGCTTGAACTCCGACGGGTGTCTGAGCTGGATTCTCGTCCATGATCATGTTAGGGTCCCAGGGACGGGAAGCTTAGGCAGTTTTACGACATTGACTCTTCGTTCACACTGAGGGTTGAAGGAGGCGTCATGTGAAAGGCGATAGACACGTCATTATGTTCATTACTTGCCTTCAAGGGAGCCTACGCAGGCCCGTGAGTGCCATACATGATGCTTTAGACTGAAACTGAAACCGAAACTGGGAGGACTGTCCCCGAGAAAAGCACGATCAGGCTGTACTAGACAAATCGGTCAGTCTGCAACACTCATAGGCCGCCATGCCATCAGTCCACCTGGCCTTATCTAATGAGTGGCTAGCGCATGGTAAATATATTAAACACATACCAAGGTCACATTCCACACAGCGCGTCACTGGTGTGTTCAATGGCAATATGATTTGTTGTCTGAGAATCTGGTGATAGATCAGCCTACGAAAATTGTCCGATCGTATATTAAGATCCAGGTGTGCTTGTTGCAGGTCCGCAAATGCCAAATACATAGACAGGAATCTGTCTTGACTTGCAGTAAGTTGCGAGCGTGACTACTACTTACTGCAGCTGCCACGGCGCAGCTGTCTCTGAATTTTAAGTTCCGTGCAGATGCTGGATTTGAATTCAAGCAAGAAATAAAAATACAGTTCCACACACCCAGCCATTCCCAGCCCCGCCCAGATCTGATATATCTGAGGTATTACTGCTGACCGCCCTCTATTTTGGGGGAGGGAAAAGCCATGCAAAATCCTTGGAACATTGTTAAAAGTTTGAGCCGATTTTCCCAAAGTCAAAATCAAAACTTTTCCCCGCCACAAAATTACTCATTTTGGCTTCATTCTCCTGCTGAGAAAACCTTAACAACGTTCCAAGGATTTTCCATCAGTTTTCCTTGCCCCTAAATAGTGGGGTGCCAGCAGCGTACTGGACCCTCAGTTTGACCACTGACTCAGAGAAACCTGCCATGTGACAATGCCATAACAAAATACAAATTTGAACTTCAACTTGCCGTATAAAGGGATCCCAGAATTACGCCCCGCACGATAGGTGACGCGGCGACGGACAGCTTAGCTTGCACCACCCTCACTTTGGTCAGATCTAAGCCCAATTTGCAGTGTCCGCTGAGCTGGGTTAAAATGAACATTTTGAGTGGTAGGATGAAAGGCCTTTGGCTCCCAGCAACTTAAATCCGATAAGGTAAAATGTATCATAAAAATGTGGACTCGGAGTACGTAAGGTAGATTGGCCAGTGCGAGCGTACTAGTACTGGTATTCAAGTTCCCAAAGTTGAAGTCAGTATATCTAATGCCGGCTAGTTAGCATTTCTTTTGTCACCAGCTTGAATCTCACGGATATGTGCCACTCATGATGTTCAATGGTCAGTTTCGATGAACTTGCACTGCATTTTGTGCCCCGCTGAGGAAAGTCCGAAGACTTCAATATCCGTCCGACTAGTATGGGCAAACCGTGATGTTTGTTCTGTGACAGTAATGCTCATCGTGGGATTCTGTGGCGATACAATTGCCCTTCAACTTGAAGTTCACCACCAACTAACATGTACGAATCCACTACCTCTGGACCTGTGCAGATGCCCGCGGTGGAGAAACACCTACCAGTACAGGACTTTAGATCCCACAACCTCAAGGAAATTGAGGGAACCTATGGTTGGCGACTACCTTCTGTGTGGCCCATCCATGTTCCTTGTACGGGTCACCAGATTGACCTCCCTTTGGTACGTTTAGTCTCTTGTCCTGAAAGAATGTGCAAATCATTGGCATCATGATGCAGTATTTGTTGTCCTTAGATCCTTCTGCCCTCCGAGAGGTGCACTTCTGGAAGGAACTCAGCGGGTACCTGAAGCTGAGGAAAAACATTTGTGCTGGAGAAGAAGAGATATTGGACTACCATTTTGATTTATTGCAGCGACAGGAGCTTGCCGCTATGGTGCTAAGGCTTTCAAATATATTCTGAGGTGGCTGTTAATGTTTCAATCCACAGGCCAAATGACCTGGTGGCTTCGCGATAGAAGAGCCTCTCCCAAAGCCCCAGCCTTGCAGTTCCGACTTCCATTTAAACCTTGGGCACCTTAACGGTGGCGTTGAGCCCAGCGCTCTTCACCTTCAACAAGTCGAAGAAAGGCAGATTGATCAGCGACTGAGGAGGGCTGCCCTTGAGACTTCTCTGCTCCAGCAGATCCGTCAACATAAAGAAGATGCCAAATTACATTCGAGGCAGAACAAAGGGTCCGACGTCGCTCAGAAGAAGCAGAAAGCTCAGAGGGGTTTGGTTTCTGGCGGCGGTACGTTATCCCTGCCCGTCAGCATGTCCCTGTTACTGATTATCAATCCTGAATGCAACAGAATGTCGCAAGCTCCCTAGATTTCGAACGTCACCGCACCCTTCCTACCAGCCATCCTTCAGCTCGCCATCTGGGAGCAATTCTGAACCCAAAGATCGAGGTGCACGCATTAAAACCGCCAGGAAACCTACACGCACGCAACACGCTGGCAAGGTTACGATGGAGCAATCCGAGTTGGACCCTATGTGGCTTGATCGGCTTCAGATTCAAGTCGCC
>QFEU01000165.1:572-16219 GCA_003316345.1 Tricholoma terreum | reverse complement strand
AAAAGGGAGCCAAGAATTCGAACTGGCACAAGCTCAATTGAGGACCGCGAATGCAGCTGTGGTATGCAAAGTGTCGTGGACAATACCTTCGGTAGGTGCGGCAGGTAGCGAGGATGGTGTGGGTAAAGGTGACATTGTGCACTGTGGAAGTAGAACTGGATCGCGAGGGCGAGGTAGGGGGTTGGGGTTTTATGATGCGGAACGATGACTACGCCTTGAACGGGGGTGGGAAGTGGGGGTGGTCGGAGAGGGTGAGGAGAAGAATGGGTATTCATCGTCATGGTAGGGGTGGCGAGTCAATTAGGGTAGGGTTAGTTGAGTTCGATGTATAGGAAAACGGAGACTTACGTATGGGAGAGGCGAACCTGCATTATTACATCGACTCGGAGCCTTTGCTCAGTCATCACGAATTTGTGATTCCTGTCACCGAATTATCGCCGTACTTGCAACCTCTGATTTGGTTCACGACCGGGGTCTTTGTAGGCCGATATTTCAAGGAAGGATAGCCGCATAGGCCATTTCGAGGTTACAGCGCAGCGCGGCAATTGCTTTCGCCGTTGCCGGAAATATGGCGTCGCTCTAGACCACTCTGGCGGCACGTCACAAACTGCTCCGATCTCTGCGCTAGCAACTTTCAATCTGACTCGGATACAAGAAGATTTTCCATTCGTTATTCCCCCTCAACTCCTTTTGCCGAGACTGCGCGATCTCAACAAACGCATCCGGGCGGCGGCCGCCAGTCTGGGACATGTAGAATCCCACATTCGTCTCCCCCAAGTCCGTCATCATTCTGAGGAGTCGAATACTACATAGTATGGGTAGAATGTTCATCGGTCGCGAGTACTTCCCTCCTGTTTCAGCGTTCGACATCCATTGGCGAATCCGCTTGGCTGCCGCGCAAATGACAAGTCCTGCGCAAGTGCCAGGGATTAGATTGACGCTCACAGTTTTGGGGTGATCACAAGTCCCTTCGAGAAATTGACAGTAATCGTGGTGGATAGCCTCAGTCTATTTAGTCTGACTCGGACTTGCGGTGCACCATGCATAAGGACTATATATCTTTGCACTTGTTGAGTTTACGGCTGCACCAGGTCCGAGCGTGCCAATGCCAATATCACCGCAGGGTGGCGTCGTCATTGCTCAAGCAGTTCGCAACTCCCATAGTGAGCATCCCTCCAGTTGATGACCAGATTGTTACTGATATAGTGCTTCACTGGCATTTGCAGTAGCGTGTGCCGTTCTTGTTCTCTACGAACATTGTAAGAGATTTGCAGTTTATTCTGAGGAGACGTCTTCTGATGGTGTTTTTTAAGTTCTCCAGCTTGACAACGAGGTGGGTATTTCAATCAGCGTGCGGACGCAGGACTTTGCTGATAGAGCTGACTTAGGTGGAATTATTTTGGGTATGGAGTGCTTCACGACTGTTGGGTCCGAGTTCTTCATCCCTATCCCATTCATTTGCTGTAGAAAAAGCGGCGGTCTGTAGGAAAGATCCTCTTCCTCACGGTCAGTGCAATCCAAAATATTGCTCCAGCTCACGGAATGTTGACAGCGCGAAACCTACAGAATCGATACCTTAACCTTGGTCTTCTAATGTGTGTTCGGCTCTTCCTACCACCGCGAGGATCAATGTTTCTCTCACCTCAAAACCATTTGGCCCTAATAGCATAAATGCATCGGGTGAGGTTTCTTCACATCGTGCATATCCTTGGAGTACTGATGAGGAGATAGTCATGACATGGCCAAGACCATCTCTTCAGGTATGAAGCTATGGCCGTCTGCAGCTTACTGAGTTCATCAATGACATAGTTGTATGCAAATATGCTGTATCTGCTCGATATGTTAACACTGAACAGTATAAATATGATATCTCTTGTAGATGTACTTCAATCTAGTTGGTCTTTTGGGGCATGTGCTAACCACATCTTCTAGGTACCGAGTATAATCTCAAATGGCAGAACATAATGATGGGAGTGCAAGTGCTATTGACACACAGTTCGTATCCATCCGTGGTTTGCATACTATATAGCCCGTCGTTAACAAATCGGTTTTCAAGTCATTTTGGCCCATCGATTGCACGCGATGTACGGGAACTCTCGGAAGATTCTCATTTTCCTGGTGTGTATCTCGCAGTCTTCTCTATGTGACATGACTGTAAAGTTTTGTTTCATCCGGACACTCAGGGAGCAGTGGTATCCGCAGAAGGGTCGTCTCTCTTTGTGGTCAAGTTCATTGCCTCCCTTTCAAATTCTGCTGTCCGTAAGTTAACGCTCCGTGCCTGACCTGCTGTTCAACTTTGAACTTCTTATATGGGATTGTAGCAACGAATGAGCCATTCCCAGGATATTTCTTTTGTGCAGTTCATACATATTGCAACTGCTTGTCTTCTGTCTATGTCATAGTTCTTGTTGTCGAAACCGTTTTCCTCAGCATGGCGCTCTACAAGGCTTGGCAGCACCGTCCTTCTCAAGGTGGGAGTCGCCTCATGCAAGAGCTGACCAGAGATTCAGTATTCTATTTCTTCATGTAAGTCGATTTTCGGCTTCCCGTTACCATCAACTCATGCACTTTGATGCTACCTCAGGACGCTTTGGGTGTATCTCATTAATTTGGTGTTTTGGGAACTGAATCAGGTGTGCCATTGCACTAGTACCTTTTTGTTCTTGCTCAAAGGTTGTGGTATTTGCAGATGCCTCTCAATGTACTGGGGCTCCCGTACTCTTATGCATTCTCTAGTATATTCGTCAATAGGCTTTTAATCGCGGTCCGCTCTGCGTACTATAATCCAACACCTGGGCTAGAGTGTCGAACCGATGATCCAACTATCCAGTTTAAAGCGAATACAGTAGTCATTTTTGGCCACAGTATTGACAACGGTAGTCGTCCTGAACAGTTGGAGGATCGGGACACTCTCAGGCCTGTATGTAGCACTATAACCTTGTAGGTTTCATTTTTTCCTGGAGAGTTCGATCCGATTACTGATCAACCTTTGGATTGACTGGGTCAGATCCGTATAGAAATAATCCACATGTAATGATGAGGCCTTGTAGGTTCTCGTACTACTTTAGCATTCCAATTAATCTGGTTGACGTGCCTCAAACCCTTCTTGTCCGCCAATGCGTGTTCTTCGTCCGTGTGAAGCTCTCCACCCAAAAGTCAAGCCAGAATTGCCGCCGGAGATTCACTGTTGCATAAGTGATCTCACCCGAATCTCCTTCTCTGATCATTTTGTGCGGTTAGGAGATGTGCACACACACATGATGTTCAAGGCTGAATGGAAGAGGGCGGGGAGTTCGGTGGTGGGGGTATCTTGAGGTGGACCTCAACTTGAGGTCGGAATACGAGCCTTGCGGCTTTTTTGTTCTGAATCATTTAGTGGTGGTCGGAAAACTTCGGTGGGAATGTACGCACGTTTCCCTTCTCAGATCGTCCGTTAGCTACGCCTGCGTAGCACATCTGCATTCGCGGCCCTCGACTGAGCTTGTGACAGTTCTTGGCTCGCTCTTCTTGTCGCTGGTGCGCTTCAACTTTCAATTTGGTCATGGGGAACGTTGCAGAATTATTATTGTAGATGATGTACGTGACTAGTAGATGTGTCCTGAGCGCCGAGCGCTGATACAAGCATGCGAAGATGAATATTGATAATGATACAGATGCCAGATCCTCCACGCTAGACCCAAGATGAAAAGGTAGACAACCAAACCAAAGGAAATTTAGATCAGAACGTCAAACAGTGCGTCTCTTCTTCCTCCGACACATAACCAACCAACCCAACGACCCATCCCCGCCTTCTTCTTCCTCTCGACACCTCTTACTCCCACGCCGCCTCAAACTACTAGGAGGAGTAGGAGCAGGCAAACACCCCCACCCGAACACAAACGGGAGTGTCGAGAACACACCCCAGGATAGTGATGTTTCAGGGGGAACGTATCTCGCACGTGGTAGGGACTTGCGCACGAGTACCTTTGGTGGGTCTGGCAGCGTAGGGGGGGCGGTGGGGGTAAAGGTGAAGTTGTGCACTATAGAAGCGGAATCGGATCGGTAGGAGGGCGGAGCACTGGGTTTGGGTATGATGGCGCGGAGGACAATGACGACGCCTGGAATGACGGTGGGGGGTGGGGTGGGGGTGGTTGGAGAGTACGGTGGTGAGGGTGAGGAGAAGAATGGGTATTCATCGTCAGTGGGGGTGGTGGGGGTGGGGGTAGTAACTGGGGTAGAGGTGGGACTGTTAGAGATGGGTTAGTTGAGTTCGATGTGTAAGAAAAGGAAGACTTACGTATCGGTGAGGCGAATCTGCATCATCAAGCGCATGGGGCCTAGCGATGCGATGGAGAGAGCAGGGAAGTTAGCTGTATTTGGATCGACGATTGGGTTCATCGCAATGAGAGATATGTGGAAAGGCATGAGTAAGTTCTGGGTATGGCAGCTACAAATCCTAGGAATTGCAAAGAGCCTATTATATATTGTCGGTGAAAGACCTGCTTTGGCACCACTTACGGGGATAGACCGTAAATGCTGTAGATCGGGCCAGCGTCGTACAGCTTTGGCTAGTTGCGTGGTTGAACAGCTTTACACACGAGGCTGGCCACTGGACGAAAGAGTGAAAGATTGGAGGTGGTGCAAAGACTGAACGTACTCTGGATGATATGGAAATGGAAACAATCGAGTTGCCAAGAAAAGCTATTGTTGTTCCCTTTTGGGTGGTGTTACTTATGTAATGAAATTGTCGATAACCACATGTAGCATTGTTCAAATTCCCTGGATTCCCATGATATTTTGATTCTACTATTATCATCGTGGCGCTGCAGTCATCCTTGGCAATCCTACTCAACAATGTGAGTGGCATGAGGCACTACGTGATCTAATTGATAGAACAGTAGCTAGTAGTCATACCAGTGCCACCGCATTGCCAGGCTACAGCTAGGGTGACACTCGGCACGTCTCCAGCGTGTCGTGTGTGCTAATTCTATTGTAAGTATGAATCGCACTATGCCCGCTTCTTTGCTTCAGCAATGAAATCTCTGGCAGCTTCCCACCCAACCCTTGTAGCTTCCACGCCTTCCAATGGATGACTCTCCCCCTCAAATATCAGCATCTCGACATCACCAATCGCCTTCCCCCCACTCCTCGATTTCGCCTCCTTAGCGTGTTTCCTGCCCTTCAACGCATGATAATACTCCATCCCCTGCGTTGGTGACACTCTCAGATCCGACCCTCCTATCATGAGCAACACACTCGCTCGAACGTCATCCACATAGGAGATTGGAGACGCCTTGTATACCCTCTCGAACGTCTCAGGGGACATGATTGGAGGAAGGGCAGCCGGGAACAGGGATTCCTTCTTTTCTGTGGAGGTGGAAGAGGAGTGTAGAGGATAGTCCAGCCCAAACTCAAAGTAGTACCAATCTGGAATATCCGTCGAAGCCATCTCGCCAGCAGAGATCACAGGGTTGCGGATGACAGCTGCGGTATAAGTGTTGGGGAACTGACCAAGCACTGCATCGTAGCATGAAAGAATGAGTGTCATCTATATCGCTAAAATAGTGCAGGCTTACGGTGTGCTGCGAGAAACCCTCCGTGGCTACCACCAAATACGAACTGTTTCCCAGGACCGTCCGCTGTGATGCCTTCCTTGACGAGGTGTCGTGTAGTCGCTATGCAGTCCTGCACATCAAGCGTGCCACAGTGACCCAGTAGGGCTCGGACAGATGATTCGCCGAATCCAAGGGATCCCGTGTAGTTGACGTATGCGATTGTGTCTAGGTAAGCGATGAGTACGTGAAACATGACGGATGTGAGTGCATTGAGACTAACATCCTTCTAGAACAAAAGCTGCTCCTGAAGCGGAGAATGCTGTAGTGATAGTGGCATGTGGACCTCCGTGGGGAAATGTGATACAAGGATCCTTGGTCCTAGGATTTATTTGGGACCGGAGGACAACGGCCTGTGTAGGATGGCGTTCGGGTATGGAAATGACGGATGCAGACAGTGTAGCGAGAGCACTTTCCACTGTCGTGAAGGTTTAGGTTATGATTTTCCATAGATGAAGAGAAACATACTGTCAGATGAGAGGCTTGGTTTGTCGATGACACGCCACGAGACACCAGTATCATCGAATTCACCCAACATTAGCTCAGGGGGACTAACAGGCGTACTTCGTGCACAGAGTATACGAGACTCGCCGTCGGTCGTGAGCACAGTCCAACTGGACAAGTCACCATCTTCAGGCGTCAATTCCTTAGTATCGCCATTGACAGTGGACACCAGAATCACCGTAGATCGAGAGCCCCAGAGGGAGTGGGTTACGATACATGGACCCGAAAACGTCTCTGTGGTGGGATGGACAAATGGTATAGCAGGGAGGTTATAATCCGGGTAGAGACCCGGGAACTCGTCTTCCAGAGGCCCGAAGACGGCGTCTACGAGGGGCGGGCCGATGCTCACAACAGTAGAAGGTAAAGGCAGATTGCCCGTGACATCAAGAGAATAGAGCAAAGAGGTAGAGACGTGCGCCCCCCCTGTGGGACACGAAAGCCAGAACAAAGTAGATTTGCCTTCATATGAGAAGACGCGCGGTGAGCGACAGGAGAGGTGAGACGGCGTGAGCTTGCGCGCCGTACAACCCAAACTCAGGTCATTTGGTTGAACGTCAGCCGCACGTACTTTAGGAAGTGTGATCTCCCAAATACCTGAGGGACGGTTGTAACATCCCTTGATACCCAATAGACGGCCATCGGAAGTGTGTTCATAACCCGTAGCGTAGATTTTGTGTGAATCAGGAGAAAATATGACTTGTCCGAAAAGGGCGGGTGAGGACGGCACGGAGAGAAGAATTAGTTTGTGAGGCTGGTCTTTATCTGTTGACCACCGGAATATGAATGTTGTAGGTCGTTTCTTCCCTACGAGACCTTCCCCGAACTGAGGGGTGTATCGGAATCGGTGGTATGGATCGTCAGTGTTGCTAGTTGGTGCATTGGCCTCAGCCGTATAGACGAGCGATGTTTCGGAAGAGGAGAATGCCAGTGATCCGAGGTACTCTAAAAGAAGCGTTAGAACATCCTTGAGAGTAATCTGAACATCGGGTTACCGTCAGCGTAGAATATGCCATGCATTTCTGTGACCTCCATTGATGCTTCCATCCTATCACCATGCCAGATCTCCACGAATCGTTTTGCATTATTCTCGTTTTTCACTTCGCGTAGGACAGCGCGCCGTGCGCGAGAGAGCGAGATGACGGAATTGATCACGTCGCCGACGTCTTGGAAAGGTGTTGACGTTGCAGAATCGTCTGCCAAAATTATTGACTTCAAAGATGACCGTTTAACATTGCGGACGTGGTCGTGCCAAGTAGAGGTGACTTGAATCGCTGCAAAAACTCGCCCGTCAGATAACTAGGGAAGTTGAATAACAGCGAAACTTACTATCGGGTTTCGTGAAATTGGCTGAAGAGGGGATAGGGATTTCAGTGAGTTCATTGTACATCCCTTTCCATTGCGTTCGTAAAGTTGAGGAAAACATGGTCGATCTGGGGCTGATGGTGGGAATGCCCTCATGAATGACAGTCCAGGGTAAGTAATTTGATACGAGGCAGTACTGGTTGATACGAGAGCTGCTAACTTACTTGTCGCACTGATCGACCCTCCTGTTTCACAAGTTGGTTGATAGGTATGATGTTCCTTCTCAATAAAACACGAAAGGTGCTGCACATCCCGTCGATATGAACTTGATATCATGCTGGCAGATGCCGGCAAGCCATTTCAAATTCCGGTCGATGACCCAGGACACGAAATTTCCAAGTCCGGCGGAGAGGGTCCTATGTCAGTGTCACAGTAGGTCTTCGCCCACATTCATCGATATCTCAGGCTGATGTCACTTGCTATAGAGCTTGCATGATCGGATGCATCTTCTCCTGAGTCATCGCTACCAGCTTCAGTCATGGTTCAA
The DNA here is from genome assembly GCA_003316345.1 of Tricholoma terreum. Taxonomy (NCBI): domain Eukaryota; kingdom Fungi; phylum Basidiomycota; class Agaricomycetes; order Agaricales; family Tricholomataceae; genus Tricholoma; species Tricholoma terreum. The sequence continues at coordinate 8,275 of QFEU01000165.1, read as the reverse complement.
CGATTTGACTGTTTATGATTCCCAGGATGTAGAGAAGCGGGGTTGAATTAGTTGGTGGAAGACAGTGGAAGATACTTATTACCCTGTGCGTTTTGGCTCTCATAGAATCGGCATATGTAACTCTGATACTCTAGCCAGGATCCTCCCACATCATCAAACAAGAGGAACATTGTGCGTCAAGATTGAAGTCTAGAATGGACGCACATCCGCTCTAGCCACGCACCGGACTAATCTGAACCTGATGCTCACTTGCAATGAACAGCCACGAGACCGTTCGAACACAGAGCTCCGTATAATATCAGCAGCTGACATGGCTTAAAGGAAGTGTCAGAACCGCTGCTGTACTTTCCCGGACTCGGCTGTCAAATAATCTACTTTGCGTCTGCAACGGGCGTGCCTTTGCCCATTGGGGTATTACTTATAACACCTCTATGCCACCATCATACTTGCCTTGCGACCTGTTCTCATCTCATTCAGCCCTTTCCCGCAATGCCACACACGTTCGAAAAAGATGTCGTCCCCCTCGTCGAACAATATCATACCCTCAACCAGCAGAACAAGCTCTCAGCAGAGGACATTCAAACATTTGCCACCAAACTCGAGCATATTTTTCAATCCATCGATCCACCAGTGCGCCAAATCCACCCGTGGGGGTATACGCCTGATAGCACCGATTCAGACGAAAACACCCTTGGCAACTCGGGCATCAATCCTTTCCCCCCCGACGCGCTTACTTCGCCAACGTCAGAAGAAGAGATCATCGCCATCGTGAAAAAGGCGCATGCTACGCGATCACAAGTGCGCGTGATTGGTTCTGCTCATTCCAGCCCCAGCAATATCATCCTTGATGCTCCTCACGGAGGCTTCCCACCTAATGTCGTCCTCATGACGCTCACCAAATACCGTGGAGTCTCCATCGATAAAGCAAAGAAACTCGCCGTCGTCAAGGCAGGAACGAACCTTGATGTCGACCCCCAAGTACCTGATTCGACACCAGCGAATAGCCTCGCTGTCCAACTGCAGAATGCTGGCTTCGCATTGCCAGAGACAGGTGGAATCACCCACCAAACCGTTGGCGGCTTTTTAGCCACAGGTATATCATTGCTCATCTCTCCTTCCTTTTTCCCCGCTCACTCTAGACCCTAGGATCTGCGGGAGGTTCGCTCCTCTACAGCTTTCACGATGCTGTGTATGGCTTTACCCTCATTGATGGCACCGGAACCAAACATGTTCTTTCGCGGGATGATCTGCATCCAACCCTCTTCTTTGCCACTGGGGTCTCCGCTGGACTCTGCGGCATTATCACCGAGGTCACACTCTCCCTGACGCCGGCATTCAAAGTTACGGGAACCCAACAGACGTCCCCCATTCAGCCCCTCAATCCTGACTGGAAACTGGGCTGTCCTGTAAACCTCTACGGCCCAGCAACGCAGGGTGTCCCAGGTGTCGAGGAGTATTTCAAAGACCCTAACAATGAGTATATGCGTATGGTATCAAATCTCACCACATCATTCAACCTCATCCTGACGAATCTCTTCCTAGCTCTATTGGCCCCAACCGGACCTTCCACCTCGTGTCCAGATCTGGACAGGGAAACGTACCGTTTTGGGTACCACGAACATACCTTTCCAGGAACTCGATATGTACGTAGCAGCCTTCTCCCTGCCGCATCTACTTTCCATAACTGTGCCGATAAAACTACCCTTAGTCTTCGCCAGCTCGGCGCAATGACTGCGCTCTGGGTCTTGTGGCAACTGAACTACTTCCGTGATACGCCTAGCATAGGCGACATCGAGAAGGAGATCGCTGGGAAGATCCTCAACCTCTTCCTCCCACTCGGCGAGACTGTAGGGTTCTCAGATATCTGGTACAGCGTCCTCCCTATGGATAACTCAATTCAAGACACGCTCATGCCAAGCTGTTTTGCTGAGTTCTGGTTCGATATGGATAACGCTGCCGGTGAGCACTGTGTCCATCTCTCCATCTCGTGCATCCGTTAAACCGGCTTGTGCTAGATGCGGTCAGCACGCTAAGAGCATTGAACTTGAGTGATTCAAGCACGATTGGCAACTACTTCACAGAGCTTTACGCTGCCAAGGTCTGTCATCTCCCAGCTCACTTCCAAAACACCTTCAGCGTCTCACAGTAGTGCTCCGTCTGCTCTAGAGAAGCCCGTTCTGGCTCTCGCCGTCGTTCACAGGGGACAAATTCCGGCTAGATGTCAATTTCTTCCAATACGACACGCAGCTAGGCAGCCTCACCGAGCGTTTCGACCCAGCAGACTTCTTCCGCGCGTATTTCGAATACTTCGACAAGCACGGCCCACCGTATACTTGTCATCTTGGCAAGTACATGACGCCTGGGTTCGGGAACCTGCAGCGCCTCCGCCGCATGTACCCGAAGTACGACGAGTGGATGCAAATTCGAGCAAGGTTGGACCCGAACCAGATATTCGTAACACCGTACTGGCGCAAACACTTCCTTATCCCCATGCCTGATGGAGGCATGTACTAATAGATCATGTTGCTGAAATTCGTGGTTTGTATGTGTTTGTATCTTTTTCCAATCCTTGTGAGAACTTGACATGTAAATGTATGATACACTTTTGTGTTCTGGGCTGCGGAGAACTCGATTCTTGTTGTGGCTGCTGTACTAGTTTGGCCAAAATATGGAACTAGATGTTAACTTGTGGATTGGTGCATCGATAAGCTGGTCATAAGTGGTAACGGGTACCACAAGAAAAAACCACAGATCATGTACCATTTTCCTCCTCGGTCCCGATCCATTATTGATTCTTGAGAACACATAAATTTAAAGAACTTCCTTCTGTCCACTAGATACACAGTACATTGTCCCCCTGTGGAACTTACCGCTCGCGGATATTCTCTGCTCCTCTCATGCAACATATGCCTGTCCGAATGATCCTACTCAACGACACGCTTGAACCTAAAAAAGGATGGTTCGCCATTCCTCCTCGCCTAGACATCGTTGCCCAAGAGGAAACACACACAAAAGTCAGCTCTTCGTTCCCAAAAATCCAACATGATAAAAATACACCCACCCCCCACGGGTCATTGTAATCTGGAACCTGCAGCCTCTCAAACAATCTCCCCTTCGAATCAACCACATCGTAGTCATACCCAACCACAAACAACGCCATGATCATCTTGATCTGCAACTTTGCAACCTTCATCCCTACACAAACGTGCCGGCCTACCAATCAAAAATTCCAATTAGCGAACACTGTACAAATCAATCATAAACCAGGAACAGAAAACCCTCACCAACCTAAATACGCATACGCTTCCTTCTTATCTTCTTCCCTCCCAGGACTATACCGCTCAGGGTCAAACTCCCCCGGATTTGTATATACCCTCGCATCCAAATGAATATCCGCTTTATTATACATCACGAACCCCCCATCTGGCACCTCCCCATCCACGCCAGGTATTTTCACGTTCTCCCCGGTCTAATTCCTGCGTGAGACGGAGCCATTAAGTTAGCGTTGAGGCGAATAGTCTCACGCAGGCAGAGCTCGATCGTAGGCATTGAATCTTCCCAGATCGAGATGGAGATTGAGGAGAGTCGGATATGTAGTGGATCGGAGGTTGGTGTGTTGGGCGAGAAGTGTGCCGATTTCGGCGTGGATGGCGGATTTCCAGCGGGGGTAGAAAGTGATATGGAGGAGGGCCCAGCAGGCTGGAGGGAGCAGGAGTGAAAAATTAACAAAGCTTGATGGTGGGGTGAGTGAGGTCGTGTACCCATGAATCCGACGTTAAATACCCCCGCAAAGACAGTAGACAGTGCGAACTGAATGATCTCTTCATTACTCATTCCCATTCCCAACAATAAATCAATCGCATCAGAGTTCGGCACCGACGCTGCTTTCCTTTCCTCAATATATCCCACCTCTGACAACCGTGATGGGATACTACAATCAGAAGTAAAGATGCAAGGATCATAGGTATACGTACGTGACGAACGTAGAGGGAGAACGGATCCCCCTTCGTCTTGTCAAAGTTGGACATGATGAAGTCATGGCGGCGGGTGAGAAACAGCCAGGCGGAGATGATCCCGTCGAGTTTGGCCTTGAGGAAGAGAGTGAGGGCGAAAATGACTGGGATTGCGGTCAGGGCACTGGTGCCGGCGCGTGAGTGGAATTCTTGAGCCCATGGTGTCCATTTGGGGGATTGGAGGAAAGACATGGGGATGGGGATGGAGATACCTGGATCGGTTGTTATACTTCCCATCAATGTTCATCAGAACCAGGATGTTTGCGGCTCGCTTTCCGCAACAAAAGTACAGTCTATTACAACGTCCTGCTGTTGACTCGCAGACTTGTGCATATGGCAGGGCTAACCAAGGTCACTCTAGAATGCAGTTTTTGGCAAGTTCCTGCTGTCATTCCTCTCATGGATCATTGACAAGTCGCGTTCTTCATTTCCTTCACACCTGCAGTTGGCTCCAAATATCATTTCTACATGACTCTGTGATCCTAGGCAAGATAATCTTTAACCAGCAAAAGAGCCGCAGAACTTGCCGCATCATCCACCGTCTCCACCTTCTCAAACACCACGCCTCTCTTCTTCAACTCCTCCAGCACCAAATTCCTATACTCCTCTATCTGTCCCAATGCCCCACCCATAACCAACGTACTCTCCCCCGCCCGAATCCCAGATCCATCCCTCAACAACGGCACCATATTATCCGCAGCAGCCCCAGCAGCCCCTCGCACAATATCTCTCGCCTCCCCATCCGGAGCCTCTGTCGACCCCTCACATGGAAATGCAGCCCCAAACACTAACCTACAAACCGACGCAATCCTCAACTTCGGGTCAAGTCCAGCATCCTCGTACCGATTTGGCGCATACACAAAAGAAATGACAGCACCGACCGAGTCACACCCAAAGTGCTTCACTATCAATTCGTGTAGGCGTGTGGGTTTGTACCCCATGTCGCGGTGGCGAAGTGCGCGACGGAGAGCTTCCCTCCCGACGAAGTACGCTGAACCTTCGTCACCGAGGAGGTAGCCCCATCCACCGATACGTTCCACAGGTACGGTGGTCAATTTCTTTTCGGTGGAGGTGACGCGGAAACCGTAGACTATGCTCCCTGTCCCGGAGATAAGGACCACACCAGTTTTCACCTGTGTGGTGGTGTGTAAGCTGGAGTCGATGATAGCGGAGGAGAGTAGTGCCGCGTCGTTGGTGATGAGGAGCGTGGAAGGATCGGAGAGAGATAGCAGTGTGGCGATTCGAGGACGAATAGCCGTGAAATCAGCTGGCCGGTCCAAACCTGCACCACCGATCCAGGCAGCGGTGAACAGCGAGTTGGTGAGAGGAAGTGAGGCCAAAGACCCAGAAGGCCGTAAGGATTCGGGGAGCAATGCTATGGCGCGTAGAACAGCCGTGGAAATGGTCACGAGAGCGAGGTGGTGCCCAACAGTTACGCTGCGAATTGGTCGTTATCGAAAGCGTAGAAAAGAGGAAAAGCAAGAACCATACAAATTGCACGGTCCTGCTTCTGCTCTTGCTAGAATTCCGTCTTTGCTAGCGATAACGGCTGCACATTTGGTACCACCTGCATCGATGCAAAGCACCAGCTGAGGTGCTGGACTTTCAATTCTTGCAACTTCCTGGGTAGTGGAAGTAGGCTCCCAAGCTTTTCGCAATACTCCACCAGCGGCCGTGAGCTTCAAACGGGCATCTTCGATAGAACATCCTATACCGCCGGCGACGAGTGCCGTCTTGACACTACCACCACACGAATATATAAGAGCGTCTATCTCGGAGTCCTGAAGCTTAGTATCAGGAAGAACAGTCCTGAAAATGCGCCGTGCTCTGTCGATTAGCTTGTAGTTCGAGGATTGCATATCAACCATCTGATTCAATATTAACTGGCACAATCAACGGAAAACAGTAGTACCGGCGTACCAAATTTCCGTAGGTCTTTCCAATGCGAATCATAACGCCTGTCGAAATCATATTAAGAATCTGACGATCATGTTAATCATTGACTGCCTGCATTACATGTAGCTCAAGACACTGACCAGCTTGGTTGCAGTACCCGCCTTCAACCTGGTGCTCCCAGTGACCACCTCAGGACCGACCAAGCATTCGATCAGACATTCACATCGCCCGCGCATGGCGCTTGGCTTCACGCACGTAATACCGACGGTCAGCATTTTCAGCACATCTTGACAGTGTGATAGCCCTGCGAGGACATATGGCGTACGGCCAGAAGCCGCAATCCCAATCAGGGTATCGAGAGAGTTCAGAGATGGGGAAATGGCTTCAAGATCAGTAACAGGAAGAGTCACAGAGTCCTCTGCGCCTTCGGCTGCTCTGCGTATTGCGCGGTCACCTCCAGCCATGAGCCTAAGACCATGACTCAGTATCGGGAGAAAAAGTTGTGGCAACACGGAAGGCTTTGCTTACGCTATGAACTGCGAGTGTGGCGCTGAGAATGTGGGTGGACTTCGATGATAGCGTCAGTATATGATGGAACCAGACAAAAGTTCTGTACATTTCCGAGGCGTCCAAGACCCCTAATCTGTCCACGAAAACAAAGATGGTAAAAATTAAAATTGAAATGCTTCCAAAAGAAAACCAGCAGGATAATGACCTTCCACTTGTGCCTGCTCCGATATACAGTACCCTCCCGCCCATTCGCACTCGATCCGCAATCAAGTCGATGGTTTGTGAAATTTCAGCCAAGCAGGCCTTGACTGCTGGGGCCACTGTAGCATCGCTATCGTTCATGATACCTAGGAACGATGAGTAGGGCAAAAACGCAGATAACCTCAGGATATACACACGGCACATCTCGAGAGTGGGGACGACATCAATAAGGGTCGAGTCGCCATTACGCGCCTCAGTTTGCAGGGATCCAGTGCAATCGACTCCCACGGGGGTCGACATGACCATAGGGAGGTGAATATCGGGAAGAGTTTGGTGGACATATGGCAATTGTTATACTAATCTTTATTGTCGGAGGATGGTCCTTTCAGGTCATTCCGACAAATCATATCTGGATCACGAGTAGTGTTGCCAACGGCGTGGCTCGGAGCTGCAAGCTGTTGAGCCGAGCTGCTATTCTGGGCCACTTGAGCTGACAAATCGGCTCATGGCTCAAAGCCACCCAGAGCCGCTTGAGCCATGCTCTAAGTTGCCTAAAACTCGGAGGTGCTAGATGGGTTTAAACCTTCTGAAAACATTATAAAACACTCTGTAGAAGTACCTACTGCTAATTTGAATGCATATTTTCATACCCTACTCCCCACAGCCATCTCATGAGGATTTTTTGTTATAGGTACTTGAGCTAGTGGGCCATTGTTGCACATGGCAGGTCTGAGTTCTCTACTGTATAGGTAACTGCCAGATGATAAGGAACCAAACACCAAGTAGAAAGATATTTTCTATGATGTTTCTATTTTTTCATTAACTTAATATGCTAATATATCTGTTTTGGTCCTGTAATCTACATATGAACTAAGTTCATACATGGGTGTTTGCCCCCCTTAGGTGAGAATCACCCTCTTGATTGACTGGTGATTATGCAAATGGGCAGAAAGTGTCTTCTTCCTACCAGATTCCCAAAATGGTTTCAGGGAGCACTACCATACATACAATAATTCATTTGTGCTATGCACAGCAGTTGAAAAGGCCCGAGCATGTGGAAAACCATTGTTTGTGGTGTTTGTG
>QFEU01000164.1:0-11761 GCA_003316345.1 Tricholoma terreum | reverse complement strand
TTACAAAAGAAACCTAACAAAAAGGTGAGGGGATGATGGAAATAGCAAGCTCATTCTCATAGATAGTGAGCACAAACATTTGATGGCACTGTTGGATCCTGATTGGGGCGTTTTGATGGGTACCACTTATCTAACTGTGGTTGAGCCACATGATTGACCTTGTGGAAGATCATGTGACCTGGGTGCTGTGTTGGACATGGGACATGGGACATGGGCCTAAGCAACAGAACCAAACAACTGATGCCTCAATCAACACTTCTCACTTAGTGGTGTGCTTGGCCCGGCCTCAGGCCGTGAGCCAGGCCAAGCCGGGCCCAAATAGGCCAAGCCAAGCCGGGCCATGCTGACGGCTTCATGGTGGCTTTGGCCCGGCTTGGGGTTCTGAAAAGCCAAAGCCAAGCCGCCAGGCCGCGGCTTTCCCGGTAGGTGCCTCCACCGAAATTGTTTGGTGGTGGGTGGCGGCGGTGGGAAAATAACTTCAATGTGGTAATCGATCATTGATCGAGTCTCCAATGTTTCCGAGTCCCACTGTCAACCGACATCTATGACGCCGCATCCCAGCGCTTCGATACTAGCACTAGCTATATCAACTTACTACGTTACCACCCCCTTCGACCTGATTCGATGGAAAACCTCATGCATGGTGGCAACCTTGCCACATCATCCTCGTTTTTCGCATTTGTAGTATTGGCAACGGCTTCACATCATGGTAGGTAAAGGTTTTGTTGTTCTTTGCATACTTTATATACAAAGTTTCTCCCCTAGTTTCTCACCACACAACCCACAAACGCCTACCACACCTCTTCCCTGTCTAAAGAGGATGCGAAGTCACCATAGACTGCCCTACCAACAAGGTACAAATCCCGTACGTACTGCTGATGGCCTCACCTCACCTCACAGCTAGACAAACGCAGGGTGACACTACTGATGAGTGGGCAACAGCCTTGGTGGCGACGTGCACGCTGAGAACATAGTGCGACAACGGTATGGGATGACAACGAAGACAGGGAGGACTGGCGGGCACGCAGGCAGCGCGGGAACGACAATGTACGTAACACCACACCCACATTACCTCCACCGCTGATCACCTTGCCTCATGTCCCAGCTAGACAACTGCAGGGTGCATAAGGGGTGGTGCCAGCGATGCGGCAATCATAGTATGACAACAACAAGAATGGCGGGGAGACGGGTATGGGACGACAGCGAAGACGGCGACGACTGAAGATGGCGACCACAACGAAGATGAGGACGACGACAAAGACGGGGATGGCAGCGAAGATAGGGATGACCTGGTGGACATGAAGACGACAACACAGATGGGATCCAACAGATTGACGGCAGGTGGACAACGATGAGAGGACGTCCACGTCACAGAAACGATATGATAGGGACCGATCGCTGCCCCGATATCCACTCAACGGCTGTGCATACAAGATGTTCCGTTATCCCTCGCTCGCTCACAATGTGAGCCACGTTTTTTCAATAGTCATGTATCTACTACTCATTTGTGCAAGTTTAATAAATACATCTTATTCACGCTTGGCTTTGTAGCAACCCAAAGTGAATGTAAGGGGGTCGTTTGTCGCCAGTCTAAGCTGTCAGACAACAATAAATTGCTCGCATTCCCTCCTCGTACGTCCAATGGCCCTGTAGGCCAAAATTGAACATTTTACACCCAAAAGCCGCAGCCTGAGCCGGGCCAGGCCAAAGCCAGGCCATAGTTGACAGCTTTGGCCTGGCCCGTGTGTTGAGAAAGCCAAAGCCGCCTCAGGCCAAGCCAAAGCCGGGGCTTTCAGGCCAAGCCGGGCCGGAACACCACTATTCTCACTTTTGGTGAGTCTTGGGGTATAAGCCTATGAGAAGAGCAGAGCACAGGTTCTCAGACAAGATATTTAGGTAGTTCCTGGAATATTTGATGAAAAATAAAGTCATAAATATCTCGCGCAGAATGTAAGGGTTGAATGTTGGGCCTCAAGGCCTCAAGGGCCAGGTACGTACGTAAAATTTGACATTGGCATGTTGATTGATGTTGAACGTTGATGTACAAAGTCTACTACAGACATACCTGTAACCTTATGGTGCACAACACCTAGGTCCACATCCTCCTCCTATGCACCGATAACCAGGATCTGATGCGCCTGTGGTTATTATTCCTGAGTGACATTGCGAGGCATTGACCACCTCATGGCTATCAGTCTCTCCCTCCAGAGCAACTGCTGTATGCCCTTATTGGGGATGACAGGTTGGGGCCACTGCATATGGGAAAGTACCTCCGCGACGTATTCGCAGTCCTGGAGACAGTGCCCCTCCCTCGCCCTGAAATTTCTTCACCAAACCACCCTTGATCACCTTCATATTTGTGCCATGACCAAGCTTTGCTCCCCTTCTGGTTCCCATCCTGCTTTGTGTCCTGTGAGAAGGCAGCCTGTATGTATCCCTGTAGTATAGCTCTCACATTCTGTTACTATGTCTAAACACAGCGGTGTATAGGGTCTTCACAGCAGGTGAGAATGGAGATGGCTGTAGCATATGTGTTATGACACTCATGTATGGTATGGAAACCAGCTGTTCCTGTATGGGACCATGCTGGCAATACTACCTAGGTCCTAAACACCGCCACTTTTGAACAACCAAAATAGCACCTTCAAAAATCTGGCAGAGACTTAGGACAGACTTCCTATCAATGTTCATCAGAACCAGTTTGTGGCTCACTTTCCGCGACACCAGTGCAGTCTGGAAAGTTGGTGTTACAACGTCCTGCTGTGGACTCGCAGACTTGTGCATATGGCAGGGCTAACCAGGATCACTCCAGAATGCAGTTTTTGGTGTGTCATTTGCGAAGTTCCAGGCTTCCAGCTGTCATTCCTCTCATGGATCATTGACAAGTCGCGTTCTTCATTTCCTTCACACCTGCAGTTGGCTCCAAATATCATTTCTACATGATTCTGTGATCCTAGGCAAGATAATCTTTAACCAGAAAAAGAGCCGCAGAACTTGCCGCATCATCCACCGTCTCCACCTTCTCAAACACCACGCCTCTCTTCTTCAACTCCTCCAGCACCAAATTCCTATACTCCTCTATCTGTCCCAATGCCCCACCCATAACCAACGTACTCTCCCCCGCCCAGATCCCTGATCCATCCCTCAACAACGGCACCATATTATCCGCAGCAGCCCCAGCAGCCCCTCGCACAATATCTCTCGCCTCCCCATCCGGAACCTCTGTCGACCCCTCACATGGAAATGCAGCCCCAAACACCAACCTACAAACCGACGCAATCCTCAACTTCGGGTCAAGTCCAGCATCCTCGTACCGATTTGGCGCATACACAGAAGAAATGACAGCACCGACCGAGTCACACCCAATGTGCTTCACTATCAATTCGTGTAGGCGTGTGGGTTTGTACCCCATGTCGCGGTGGCGAAGTGCGCGACGGAGAGCTTCCCTCCCGACGAAGTACGCTGAACCTTCGTCACCGAGGAGGTAGCCCCATCCACCGATACGTTCCACAGGTACGGTGGTCAATTTCTTTTCGGTGGAGGTGACGCGGAAACCGTAGACTATGCTCCCTGTCCCAGAGATAAGGACCACACCAGTTTTCACCTGTGTGGTGGTGTGTAAGCTGGAGTCGGAGGAGAGTAGTGCCGCGTCGTTGGTGATGAGGAGCGTGGAAGGATCGGAGAGAGATAGCAGTGTGGCGATTCGAGGACGAATAGCCGTGAAATCAGCTGGCCGGTCCAAACCTGCACCACCGATCCAGGCAGCGGTGAACAGCGAGTTGCTGAGAGGAAGTGAGGACAAAGACCCAGAAGGCCGTAAGGATTCGGGGAGCAATGCTATGGCGCGTAGAACAGCCGTGGAAATGGTCATGAGAGCGAGGTGGTGCCCAACAGTTACGCTGCGAATTGGTCGTTATTGAAAGCGTAGAAAAGAGGAAAAGCAAGAACCATACAAATTGCACGGTCCTGCTTCTGCTCTTGCTAGAATTCCATCTTTGCCAGCGATAACGGCTGCACACTTGGTACCGCCTGCATCGATGCAAAGCACCAGCTGAGGTGCTGGACTTTCAATTCTTGCAGCCCCCCGGGTAGTGGAAGTAGGCTCCCAAGCTTTTCGCAATACTCCACCAGCAGCCGTGAGCTTCAAACGGGCATCTTCGATGGAACATCCTAAACCGCCGGCGACGAGTGCCGTCTTGACACTACCACCACACGAATATATAAGCGCGTCTATCTCGGAGTCCTGAAGCTTAGTATCAGGAAGAACGGTCCTGAAAATGCGCCGTGCTCTGTCGATTAGCTTGTAGTTCGAGGATTGCATATCAACCATCTGATTCAAGATTAGTAACTGGCACAGTCAACGGAAAACAGTAGTACCGGCGTACCAAATTGCCGTAGGTCTTTCCAATGCGAACCATAACGCCTGTCGAGATCATATTAAGAATCTGACGATCATGTTAATCATTGACTGCCTGCATTACATGTAGCTCAAGACACTGACCAGCTTGGTTGCAGTACCCGCCTTCAACCTGGTGCTCCCAGTGACCACCTCAGGACCGACCAAGCATTCGATCAGACATTCACATCGCCCGCGCATGGCGCTTGGCTTCACACACGTAATACCGACGGTCAGCATTTTCAACACGTCTTGACAGTGTGATAGCCCTGCGAGGACATATGGCGTACGGCCAGAAGCCGCAATCCCAATCAGGGTATCGAGAGAGTTCAGAGATGGGGAAATGGCTTCAAGATCAGTAACAGGAAGAGTCACAGAGTCCTCTGCGCCTTCGGCTGCTCTGCGAATTGCGCGGTCACCTCCAGCCATGAGCCTAAGACCATGACTCAGTATCGGAGAAAACGTTGTGGCAACACGGAAGGCTTTGCTTACGCTATGAATTGCGAGTGTGGCGCTGAGAATGTGGGTGGACTTCGATGATAGCGTCAGTATATGATGGAACCAGAAAATGGACGACAAAGGTTCTGTACATTTCCGAGGCGTCCAAGACCCCTAGTCTGTCCACGAAAACAAAGATTTTAAAATTGAAATTGAAATGCTTCCAAAGAAAAACCAGCAGGATAATGACCTTCCACTTGTGCCTGCTCCGATATACAGTACCCTCCCGCCCATTCGCACTCGATCCGCAATCAAGTCGATGGTTTGTGAAATTTCAGCCAAGCAGGCCTTGACTGCTGGGGCCACTGTAGCATCGCTATCGTTCATGATACCTAGGAACGATGAGTAGGCAAAAACGCAGATAACCTTTAGATATACACACGGCACATCTCGAGAGTAGAAACGACATCAATAAGGGACGAGTCGCCATTACGCGCCTCAGTTTGCAGGGATCCAGTGCAATCGACTCCCACGGGGGTCGACATGACCATAGGGAGGTGAATATCGGGAAGAGTTTGGTGGACATATGGCAATTGTTATACTAATCTTTATTGTCGGAGGATGGTCCTTTCAGGTCATTCCGACAAATCATATCTTGATCACGAGTCGGACCGCGGCACTGGAGAGTCGCTGGGCATATCCGAATGATTTTCACCTTCGATGACATGGATCATTCTTATCGCCACCCTCATACTTATGTTGGTTTGGTATGTTGATTCCCTGGGACGGACCCGATGGCGCCGCAACTTTGAAGGACACGGAAAACTCATACGCACGTGAGATCGATGGTTACGTTTATCAGTCGGATCTATTATTAGCGACGCGCGCATTCTCCAGCGGTAATTCAGTAAGTAGATGTCAATGTGCGTGATAGGCTATAGGTGGCATTCAGGTGCAGTTTGAACTCTGTGCGCAGAGGACCTTGACAGCCCAACAGAAACTTAGATAGCACCAAGAGTGAATACACGGTGACGTGGTAAATAGAGCAGATATATCAGAAATCTTTTCAACTTGAGTTTCAGCAGTCAAAGCTTCAACCGTCACCATCATCAATGATGGCGTCCGTATCGTACACAATGCTCGCGGGACTCCTGCAGGAATTGACCGTCCCTTGATGCGCGTAGGAACATACAAGACAAACATACCTTTTCTCTTTGTGCTAGACATAAACATCCAGTTCTGTGAGCAAACAGCGGAAATAGCATAATTTGGCACAACCCACATCTTCTTCCCAACATATTTGTGCTGTTAGCTCGGTAAGGCCAAATGATAAGATAATATCATGGTATAAAGTGTAATATCGCCGGCGGTTGTCAGCACTCCACCGTGGTGTCAGTGACCTACTCAATTTCGAAATGTCGGCCTCAACAGTGCACAGATTTGAATACATTCCTAACCTCGTCTTAGACTTGCTCTACTTGACTTGCAGGAAACACACACACCAGGATTAACGTCTAACCATTTAGGATCGCCTGGGCCTCGATAACACTGAATTACCACCCAGATATTTTCGAGCTCAGTTGGATTATCAACTTCTTGAAAGTACGAACGTCGAAACTCTTCCGTTTCCGAGACTTGAGTGTTCTGGTAAACAAACGGAATAAGCTAGGAATGTGACAGTCGCGGTCACTGAATTACCCTGTCCAATATAGTGCTGAAATTCCCTGACAACCGTCTCTGCCCCGACAATGATGTATACGATTGAAAGGCCCGACGGGTGTGTTCATCGTTGTAAGGGTCATAAGGGATGCTGACCTCGGTGCCGTATGCACGTTTCGATACTCGACTCGCGACAAGATGGTCAAGATAGAATGAAATAGCACCATCAGCTACAGCCTTGTTTCTAGCAGCAATGAAAAACGAGTCAGAGGATCAGCAAACTACATTCACAGAACGCTTACACATGGCTATCAGGGCGACAAAATTTCAGACCCGACGATTCAAAGGTCTCTTTCAGCTGGGAGAACAGCCAATCACTTGCTGCGAAGCCTCCAACGAGAAAGATGGACTGCGAGATATTGTCAATTGCGACTCTTGGTTCATGGTCGTCGAAATCAGCCTACTGATATTGTCTTCTTGGCGGTCGCTCGTTGATCTGCAACCGCCTTGACAATACACGATAAAGCAGGATTGAAGAATGCAGCAACATCAGATCTAGGGATAGACTGAGAAAGTGTAAATCAATAGTATAGTAATAGCTCACCCGGCCAACTTCAGTTGTCCAGAACGGATGTTGAGCTTTGGGTCTCGGTCGCGGGCGCTACCGAATTTAATGAACTGTGGTTCACTAATGTTCCTGAATGTCAATTTTGTAGCCTTGTCAAAAGAATTTGTTATGTTGTCGATGTCGTCGGCGAATCTAGTGTTACGAAGTAAGGCTGCATAGGGATTAAATTTTCGACTTGTTGTCATCGGTGTACAAGGCGTCTTACCATCCACGAATGCTCGAGCACGATCCGTCACAAAAACGGAACCTTGAAAATGACCTGACACGGAAAAATAAAGGCTTAGAAGAAGTGAGATATACACTCTGCATTTCTTACATTGCGGCGGAGCAATCTCTTCAAAAGATGAGGTTGAAGTTTGGGCATAGGCGCTCATATCGATGGTCCCTCCACCAGCGTCAATTATCAACACCCCATCGCCACTCTGGAGAACTCAACGGTAGTAGACGACTACAAAGAAAGGGAAGGGACGGTTTACCTTCATAGCCTGGGTCGTGAGGCCACTCTGAATGCAAAAATGGAGACTGGCTTCGCCCTCCGTCACAAACCGGATGCGCGCACGGCCCTCAGCCGTGTCTGGAATCAAACCAGCCAGAATTGCTGCGCTACGCATTTTGCCTTGTTGTGCGCCTTCCCAGCCGTTCGGATGGGTCAAGACATACTCGATGCGTTGCTCGAAAGAGGCCCAGAGATCTGCTCCGCTAGCGTGAGTCTCTTCTATGTAAGTTTTTGCACAGTCATAAAGGTATCGCATGAAATCGGCGAATAGATCCACGATTGATTTGTTCCTTGGCAAAGGGGGAATTTTCTGTGCAACGCTCGAACTAGATGTAGTATTGGGGCGCATATGCAGTTTGAACCTATGAGCGCCAGATTAAATTATGTTTGATCGACTGGCATAAAGGATATACCACTCCGCTTTGGTCCACTCTTCATCTTCCGCCATCTCCAAGAACCCTTCGCGCATCGCTTCTGCACCAACAGCACAGACCTTTCCACCTTGATCATAGTAGATTATCGTCGGAATTTTGGAATCGCCGCCCACCCGGTCTTGCGATGGAAACCTATTGCTCAAGTAGATCAGCCCGCGATTTTTTGTTGAAGAAGATCGGAAGGGCTACCTCGTTACACCTCTGATCTCAGGAACTTGACCAGGGTCGAGGATGCTGCATGAAATATTTTAGCTACCCGTTAGAAGACCTAAACTCCGTACCTGTATGATATCCCACTGTAAGTCGTGCCGATATCAAATGCTAGGACGAGTTTGCGAGAGGACCCATTGTGCGGTGAGCGGGAGGACATGGTGAGAGTGAACGTAGAGCACGAAGGCCACGCTGCAGCCTTCTTGTCTACAAATAGGAGACGCCATGAAACTGAACATGTGTTGCACACGTTGAAAGAGCCTGTTGTAGGAATGGAATCAAACTTTAATCAGCCTCTCCATCGATAGTCAAGCCCGATGGACAAGCTCGTGTCTATATTCTGGACTCCTCAGCAATCGTCGACGAAACCGTCCTTGAACACATCGGACGACGAAGAAGATCTGTCCTCATCGGGGGGACGCTCGGAAGAAGGAAAAATGCCGGAATCGAACGAGCGATTGGTGGTCGACAGCACAATGGCAGGAGAGCTAGTTGGTCAGACATCTTCCAATCCGAGGCCTACACCACAGGAAAGAAGAAATTATACAAGCAGAAGAAAAGGAAAGTACAAGCTGTAAACTGTGAGAATGTCACTTGAGATAAGAATTTATAGATCACTCGTCTGTCAAAAGTGGTGGGAGTCAGATAGACGAACCGGACACCAGAAACGATCGCACGGGCTTGGCAGAAAGGAACGGAGTACAGTTTGGGAAGCACAGTCAGGAATTGGTTCCTCCCCACCCTGAAAGTCGGCGCAGGAACGGAGGTTCAGAAGGTCTCCCTGGATTCCAAAAGAGGGAAAGGGCAGTACGCACGGATGATAAACTCCGCGCAGACTCGAAGGATCGGAATAAACATAAGGACAGGGAGAACCTGGAAACGATGAGTCAAGTGAGACAGATGGCAGAGAATCTCGATACAACCCGGCGCCGTAACAGATACTTGGAAGACCGCGACGAGCACAGAGAGAAAGAGAAGCAGGAGATGGTGGACCATATCAATCAGATGGCAGGGCAGCTCGAGCACGCTCAGCGCCATAACAAGAGCTTGGAGGAGCAATGCCGTCGTCAGTCGGAAGAGCTTCTTATCACGTCAAACCAACTTCGCGCCGCAGAGGTTCAGCACCAACTAACACGCCAGGCGTTGGAACTGAAGGCGTCGGAGCTAAAGGGTGCACAGATATTCTTGACCAAAGAAGATTCGCTATCGGGCGCTGATGTGATTGCGATGGTTCACGCACTGAATGCAGAAATTCTTCAAATATCAGCTTACATGGCGGACAGTACGAATATAAGAGGCGAAATGATGTCAGAAGAAGGAAGGGCAGCGCGCGACCGGGCCACTCAAAGGATAGGAGAACCTCTAGTCCGAACATTGGTGAACAAATTCTCGCGCAGGGAATTTGATCCCGACCCTCTTCCCCTACAAATTGCGCTACAGATTGCCCTTGTACGTTCGTGCGGCGAGGCCATCGAGACTTGGATTCCCGGACATCCATCATATGAAGACGTGTTCAGGGCAATCTACTCCAGACTTCGGGAGACAGGCTAGTGTTATTTAGTCTGGATGAAATGAACTGAGAACTGACTGTTGCAACAGAGGAACAATCCGTTTCCGCCAGATGGCGTGCAATTACTCGTTCCCAGATAAAACGCGTCGTTGACGTCAGGTCCTATGTGCTGAGCCTACTTTCGGAAGAGATTACGAACATTCTGGTGCTAGCGGGGTGGTCACGAAGACGATTAAAGCAGGAAAACTTCCTGGAGATATTTCGGGAGAGGTTAGAAATAATCGCGAACTTGGTGCTCCGCCTACAGGCAGCAGTTGGGGAAGATGTAACATCTGGAGATATGAAGACATACATCGTTTTGTCGAACGCAGGGTTCAACCCAGGCAAGATGGACGACGTATTTTCGGAGGGCCGAGGAAGTCCGAGTACAGAGAAAGGAGGCCGTGTAGCCGGTACAACCGATATCGGATTGACGAGGTCGGTGGAGGGCTCCGACCCGGTTATTCTGAGCAAGCCAAAGGTTGTCCTGTTGTCAGCACTGGATGATTAGGCGAATCTTTATTTAGTACGTTCGCTGCCCATAGTCCATTTTCGCTAGGCTAGTTGTTCCGTCCAAGATCATAGGTAAAGGAGCGAATTCAAGAAGTCCCAAGTTCAACTACTAAGTCACGAGGTTTGCATAGGATTTGTCAGTGTCAGAGTGGTGCAGCGAGAAGTTGTAACGGGTGAAAAACATAAATAATACAAATTTATTACAATTGAGATAGTCAGCTTTGGGCAATGAGGGCAGACAACCTGCACTATGGACCCCATGGCACCTAATTTTCATCCACTTGAGTGCTGAATATGTAATTTCCATATTTAAATGGCTGAAATAAGAGGGTATGAATGTGGGCTGGTTTTCACACCCTGATTTTTCATCCTTCTAATGGATGAATTGTCAACATCATAAACTGATAGTTTTTCAGCACTTCAAGGGGCAGGATTTTCATGCAAAAAATGACTGAATTCATGGTGGTAATTTAATCCTCAGATTTATTGTCTTTTGCACGTGACTTTGCCAAACAAGAAAATACAACTCAATTTGATTCTGGCAGTAAAACTGCCATAACTCAGTCAGTTCTCCACGGATTGGCTTGGTATTTTTTATGTGTAAAAGCGAATGTATTGGTGAGGTGTTGGGCACATCAAAATGGGCCAATGGTTTGATCTTAAAATTCGCATTTTTGGCCTATTTAGGGCATTTTTGCATGTTCAACAGCTCTAGCAGTGGCAGGAGAGTACAAACTGCCCTGAGAATATTCATGCACCTTCTTTAACATGTCTCCATAATGCCCTTAAATGCCTGATACACATGTGCATCATCTCATAATTTAGCAGTCATTCTCCTTCAGCAGTCCCAATTAGGTAACTGTAGGACAGCTTGACATGGAATGGCTCTCAAGCTTCAGGCAATGGTTCAAACCTGGTGGAATTGTTCCAGCACCAAGACAACATGATAAAGAAGGTGAAGTAATATTTTTATGACATTTGGTGCTTTCCTGCTATAGTCAGAGCTGTTGAACATGCGAAAATGCCCTAAATAGGCCAAAAATGCGAATTTTAAGATCAAACAATTGGCCCACTTTGATGTGCCCAACACCTCACCAATACATTCACTTTTACACATAAAAAGTACCAAGCCAATCCGTGGAGAACTGACTGAGTTATGGCAGTTTTACTGCCAGAATCAAATTGAGTTGTATTTTCTTGTTTGGCAAAGTCACATGCAAAAGACAATAATGGATAAAATCTCAACCCCTAAAAGTGGGCATTTTTCAGCATATTAAAATGATGGAATTGCACCCAATGAATGGCTGAATTCAGGCCAGCATTTTAATCTCATTTTACAACCCTTGGTGTGGATTACATGATATGTTTTTCAGCCTAAGATAGAATGGAAATTTCATACCATTACAGTTATTGTATTTTGCACGTGACCTTGCCAAAC
>QFEU01000156.1:0-14244 GCA_003316345.1 Tricholoma terreum | reverse complement strand
TTTGAGCTAACAACCCCCTCGATCAATCAGTTTGTTGTTTTCCCCACCAGTGGGAGTGGCAAATGAACATCAACGCATCCAGACCGAGACGTGGCTCGGCCTTCTCATCCTCATCATCGAGACTACCGACGATGGATTACTATCCAGCGACAGAAGATTATGCCACTCCGTTCCCTTCAGTGGCAGGACCAGGTCCTGCTGGATTCGCTGATGGTGGGTGGACAGGCCATGTCCATCCGCCCAAGAAAAAGAAAATGCGGAAACCCAAGGTTTCTGCACCCACCAAGGAAGAGAGTCAATCTTCCTCCATAACCTCCGCTCCACGACTGAAGCGGAATCTGGCGTACTATGGAATTACCATACGCCCGACTGAAGGGGAAGTCCTCGGCGACTTGCCCCCAGTTCCCACCGACTCGGACGAGTCAAGTGAAGACGACTTCGCTGAGGAGGTCAACAGGACCTTCTTAACACGAGCCGCAGCATTGGAAAACACCACACCTGGGGCTAACCAGGTGTCAGCGAGAACTGAACCAGCGGAGGCGCCGTTGGCGCCTGAGGAAAAACCGGCGTCACCGTAGGTGACGCCTACGGATACACCTATGGGGGAGTGAATGCACTACCCGTGTTCAAACAGATGTCAATGTTCATTGACGCTGTATATACTCATATCGATAGACACGTCAACACGCGTCTATCAAAAGTGGTCGACTATCAGTCACACCTCACCATTAAGCCTCGTGCTTGCACCATTAAGTGGTGCCCTGACCCTAGCGCGGACCTGTCGACACAGGTCCACTAACGGACATGTCGAACATGTCCGTTCCACTCCACACTTGGTGGTTGTGGGATCGGATCAGGTAACAAATCTTTGTAACCTTATAAGCTTCGTGCTTATGATTGTACTCGGTGTTCATCACCACCCATTCCTTTGGCAGTGTGCCCACTGCCTCACTTTCATTAATTTTCTTAATTTCTTTATTGTCGCTTGGTGTGTTACCAAGCTTAAGGGGGAGAGTGTAGGGGTGCTGCCCGATATGGGCAGTATGTCCTTGTTGATTGTGGAAGTTACCGGTATATAACGGGTAACATTTATTTGTATAGTCAGTTTTACATGTACCTCATACACGCGCTATAGAAGTCGGTCGCACTTGTACCACATGAGGTCTTAGTTCAACACCCCCCGCTTAACAGCTCTACAATAACACTGTGACACCATTGTTCTCTGATGGACCACGACACCAAGCTTGCTCAGCGCATGCTGAAACAGCTCATCAATGATATCTGTGACCACCTTGACGATGAGCAAGCACCACCGAGCACTCAAGATTTACGCAACAATAAATTCTTTCATGGATTTCGAGCTGGCTACCGAGAAGCTTACCGACAATGGGGTGTGGAAGTAGAGGAAAGGATGGATGAAGTACTCGAGTTGGGTAAAAAGCACGGCCACCAGGAGGAAAAGGAAAACTGGGTGTCGAACCACGGGGAGGGCCTCTGCGCCTCCCTGGAGGTGTCAACACCCCGGACTCAAGACACCACCGACACTGCGATCCAGGCAGCCCCCACGACCACCGAAATGGCAATGCAGGTGAACAACGGCCTACAACGGCAGTCAACGGCCACCCAGACGACTACCACCCCTTCCGCCAATGCTATTACGCAAACGGGCCCTGCCACTACTGCCAACGCCGTTATTCAAACGGCACCTCAGGACGAGCCGCCATGTCCACTGAGAGACGCGGGGACATCTACTGAATTGCTTAGCCCACCCAACACTACCCTCTGCTGCGCCGTCTCCAATCCCACACCGTCTCCAGCACCTGCCACGTCACAGCAAACGACGTCAGCACAGCCTGACACTGCCACGTCACGGTTGCCAACGCCGTTGACAACGACCACAACAGCCACACCACCACCGTCAAAGCAGCCACCTGCACCTTGCAAATGGCGGCACACACTGCCAAACCGACCCACAGCACCCCAGAAGACTTCCCAGCCCCTCCCCTTGCAGCCTGAACAGCCCCCAGCCATTGCCATGTCACAACCAACAATGACGATGAAAACTGCCGTAACCACGCCCCAAACGATGCCTACGGCTTCGTCTAGCACCCAGAACACTGCAGGCACTTCGGATACAGCTGCCCATGTGCCTGACAGCCCACAACAACGGTCCACAGCCCTCGAAATGCCGTCTCGCGTGGTTGTGTGGACGTGTTCGTCAGAACGTGCCGTCTGCTCAACGGAACGACCTTGCCAGCCCCAGGACCCACAACGAAGCCCTGGACAGCCGTCTGCCTGCGCCCCCCAGCTCCCCCCAGTCCGACCCCCAGACCCCTGTCTCGCACCCTGAGCCCCACCGTTCCACCACCACGTCACTCTTGACAGCGGCGGCAATGTTTGCTATAACCACCCCAGGAATGGCGTCTATGGCCGTGGCCAGCACCCAGGAAGTACCCAGCACCCCGGAGACTCGCCCCCGCGCTGTAAATGAGGCACTGACACCGTTGACAGCCCAGGAAGTGCCGTTACGTGAGGTCGTACGGACGTGTTCATCTGAACGTGTCGTACACTCGACAGAACGAGTCTGCCAGCCCCACCGCTCCCCAACGACGATCCAGGAGGTGCCCCACACCACCCTGTCAACCACAGCCTGCCCCTTGTACCCCCGTTTTGCCCCCCGAGCCCATGATGACGCCTCGCGCGTCCACGCGCTCTGCCACGTCATCAACGCGCGCGTCAATGCCGGCCGCTAACCCCCCTGCTCTACCCCATTCTGGACCACTGGCCGCACCTCTGAGACGACAGTATACCCTTCCTGAACCCTCAGAACACCCCCCGGCCCAGCCCCATCTGCCCTGCTTGTCCCAGAACCCCTGCAAACGAGCCGTTTCCCCATCTTCTGTGTGTCCCCGGGCCACAGCCCCCAGCACATCTGAACCTACCATAGCCCCCATTCCACAGCCCCCGTCTCTCGTCAAATCTTCCTTGAGCCCCGTACTGCCAAGTCTGGCACCTGTACCCAAGCATTTCGATTGGGCTGAAGATGCAGAATCACTACCTACAATAATTCCCCCTGCAGCAGTGTATGGGCCTCGGGATCTCTCGGGTCTTCGGTCTAGCCAACCAGCCCCCTTTCAAAACCTTCAGAGACGTGTCCGACGGCACTGCACTGCTCGACAACGAGCCCCCCTGCAATTCTTTTGGTCTCGAAAATCTTTTCAATTAGCTCTGCCATCTCAGGTTCTGCCCCAATCCTTCATCACTCGACGTCACCCCTCCGGTATTGGACCAGGCAAGCCTGTTGTCACTGTACCCCTTGGAGTAGCACCTGCACTTGCTCCTCCAGTTCCAAAACTTGACTGGGATCAAGACCCCCAACTTGCTGATTTGAGTAGGGCCCTTCGGGCATTGGGATGGGCACCCTGTTGTTGAGTTTTGTTCTATTCTATTTCATATATCAACCATAGATTTTTTCTGGCCATAGAAATTTTAGATTTTAGATCATTCTTATTTTCTTATTTGCATGGTTTCCTTTTTTTTCTGGATTGTTTTTTTTCTGGGCGATGAGGACATCGCCATTTGGGACATGGGTGGATGGAGTGGTGTGAGGCACCACTCCAGGGAGTCACGTGATCTCATGGATAGAACCCTAGCTAGTCACATGTATCCAGTTCATCTCTAGGCTATACCATCGCTTGGCCAGGCTACAGTGAGGGAGACACTCGGCACGTCTCCAACATTAACAGGAATATTTTCCCTCAAGACGCCAAGGTCTCGGACTTCTCGCTGCTCATCAGCAGATAACCCAGCGACAATGTCGCGGTATGACAAACTGCCTCTGCCAGGGGTCCTATACACCTCTGTGTCGCTAACCACCCCATCCAAATGTTCAGTATCTCTGGAGATATTGGTAAGGGACTCACCTTGAACAGAAGGAGGTAACCTCGCGCGAGAACGCAGGTTATAAGTCGAAGTCATAGTGGTAGCCATAGTTTTTTGAACGATGACAATCCGAAGATTAGTTTTTTCTTTGAAACCAAGATTTGTCGCCTAGCACAGATAGCCTGGTTGATCAGACCAAGAAACCCAATAACAAGGCGAAAACGAGTTAAGCAAGAGTTTTGTTTTTAAACAAGCAAGAGATTGGTTCTGTCAAAAATATGTGATGAAAGCGTTACAATAAGTCACGGTTCCAGCACACAGGGTAGAGCTCAGTCAAAAAAGACAGGTTAAATCTCTTCGATTCGCTCTCAGGTACGTAGCACAAAAGGTCCGTATTTATACTACGTGCGGGGGAAATCGGATGATAACCGGAATACAAACTAAATAGGAAAATTTACTCTATCGTTGTTTTTCTTCACTCTTTTGTCTCGGATCGTCCTCGATCGATCCGAGACCCGAGACGCTCTGTCACGCTATCCTTCCAGCACGGGTCATAAACTCGTTTTATCATACTACATAATTCATCAATCAAGTAACATACAATTGAAGTAGATCGACCGACTGTCATCTACATCTTGAAATTTGTTGTCTGAGTAACTAGAGGTAACAAGCATCGAACACAAATATTATAATGAAATTGACAATTGATTGCGCATCCTGATGATAATTGATTCTCGCGAGGTGCTTCATGACCTGTACAGTCCACAAGTTCGGATCGGATTCAAGTTTACAGACACAGCTCCTTCTTCCACATCACCCTTCTCTTCCTGTCTGCGCCCCACACGATCTTGTCCGTGCCTGGGAAAACATCTTGATCGTCCGTCAACCAGTGCAAAACGAGAATTTCAAGGCAAGAAACAAAACCAACCTTTTCCAGACCAGGCTATCTCAACAGACTGCTTGCCCGCGGGGATGATGATCGTGCCCGTGCTGAACCCTTTCTGGATGCATTCGTTCAAGTCCTCGCCGCAGGACAACCTCTTGTCCAAGACGAAGTCGGACGTGGACCCGTAGTACTCTCCATTCGCGAACACGTCCAAGCGAGTGTCGCGATAGTCGATGTCGATGAACGAGAGAGCGTGTGGGGTCGGGGAGTTGAGTTCATATTTGATCGGCTTGGGGTTCCCATCGCCGCCGGGGAAGATACTGAGCACTTCCCAACCTTGGAGTTCCATGAAGTTATTGCATTGGAGCTTGTTCGCGAGGGCCGGGGAGTATGCTGAGGGATAGCCGATTGGCAGCAAGGAAAACAGGAATTTGAGGGGCCACCAGACGAAGGTTGAGAGGAGTGCACCCAATGCTTTGAAAGGCAAGCCTGTGCATGAAGGTTGTGAGTCGGACGTCCCAACTCGAGGAAGACTGCCTTAACTGATGATAAAGAGCAGATTGGAGAAGTATGCTGTGGAGAGCATGAGTCACGGTGGCAACAAAATGGTTGGATGGGCAGTGACGTACTGATGATGAGAGTGACTGACAACCCTGCAGCAAGTAGAGTTAGCAGCGCGATGAGGGTAAGGCCCCCAAAGGCGACCCAGGGGACCTTCCTCGAACTCTTGGTGCTCTGCCTGTAAGCTAGTCATCAACATGGAATTAGGACACAGGTGACTCGTTCGTACTTGGCGTCCTGATATACATTAAGCATATTTATGATCAAGTCAAATAAATTTCCTACCTTTTTTTCCTTTTTGTCTTTGTCTTTGTTTTCACGCCAGAAAGCTGGAAGGCTGACTGGGCATTGAAGAGCCATGGTCTACATGAATACATGAGAAGCCGAACACAAAATAGGTAAAGATACTACCTGCCTCAGATAATTGTGCTGGCGGGAATGGATGGATGTACGGCGTACTCCTAAACTACGGATGACATGGCTTATGTAGTGAGCAGCTCCTGGACCTGCACGCTGCCGAATTCATTGGGGCATATCCGATTTTGGAATCGTTATTCGGATGATCGCGTGCGTCTGACATGGGAAGGCTGCAACAATCACACCGGGATTAGAGCGTATTCGCAACCTACGTCAAATTTCGGTTCGAGGCTGGTTCGAGATTTTCAAAATTTTGTTGACCATGTCCGAGTCACACCCCCGAAAAGGGACGGTGAAAAATGGTCGCGTCGAACACAACGTCTTGACTTCAGTTATGCACTCCCATGAGTTCATGTTGAATTTGAGGCATACAGCTACCTATACACTCATAAATATTAACGTTCACACGTCACGGCGTTGGTATTGCGGAAGAGGCTAAGCTTTTCGGGTCAGTCAATTGCAAAGAAGTTCAACGTTCAGACGCTCGGAAATCTCCACGCAAAGACCATGGGAATAGAACTTCAGCCAACCGGTCAAATCTGCTAAGTTTTTTCGGAGTTGCCGAAGGTGAGTAGGGTAAACGGTCAATACAACCACGTAGAAAACGAACAGAAACTAGCTAGTACAACTTATTATAAGAAGGTGACCGTCACATGACTTCACATGACGTTTCGTTTTTACAGAGCATAAATGATCCCATCACAACGATTTCTCGTCATATTTGGGCTTTGACTGCTGTAAAGCCACGCAAAATTCAGGTCTCGCTGACAACGTCCCTGCCGCTGCTACTTCCTGCCAATCCTTCTGCCATGCTACTGTCGACAGGGTCTGGTCACCGCCCTGTGCCGATTCACGATATTAAACCTGAATACATAGGCTGCAGCCTGCCCATCGACTTGTGTCCACATACAGGCTACCATTTGACTCTGAGGGTACATAGGTTTGATGATACCCATTTGGGGCAGATTCAATTTTTTGATGTAAGTTGGGATTTGGGTGGTTGCGAATATGCTTTATTGTGGAAACTCTATCTATGGAAAGTGTCAAAGCTCTGAATGGACTGCAAAGGCGGCTTCTTCGAACACGTATGGGACTAACTCCAAGGGGCATGTGAGTAAATGTAAATGTACAAAAGGAGATGCTTCAGCTCGGGTTCACCGTTCCGAGGCGTTCAAAATTCAATTGGCGCCGATAAATCGACTTACATAAATCGATCGATCTAAGGACCTCTGATACCAGCAATCGAAGATCTCTCGTTACCTTGGCCAGATATAGAAATACATCACCCTGTCACCAAGTCTTTGTTTTCGACATGCTCCTCTTAAAAGTACCCAAACCCAGTCTAACCTGCAATCCCTGCAATGTCTACTCTCTTCGATTCCTTCCTCAACGCCCCCCGCCCTCGCGACAACCCCAGCCCCAGCGCTCCGCCGCTAAACCAATCACTCATCGTCAGTCCCTCATCGCAATGCTCTGTGGCGGCATGCTGACCACTTCCAGAACGAATTCATCAACTTGAGTAGGAGCCGTGAGCCCGTCGACATCGACCACAGGCTGCGAGTCGTAGGCAACCCACTCACACTGAGCCACTCGTGTACTCATCCAGACACACAGTTCAGAGACACCAATGCGAACATTTCCTCCCTCAAGCCCAACTCGCCCACCAAAAATGAAGTAAACAATGCCGCAGTCCCCCTCCGTGTGTCTCTACCCTCCCCGTCGTTTTCACCTCTTGACTCACCCTTACGCCCACGCAGTGTGCAAGCCTGATGCATCAGCCTCGGTCGAATTGGCCCCCAAGTCCTCCGACCGGCCGCACCCCTATGTGCGACTGGTCGACCACAACCAACCCACCCCGGTTGGCCCAGAATGCGCCGTCGTGTTCGAGAGATTGGTCAAGGCCGCAGATGTGTGCTTTTTGATTGTATCTGCCCGCCGCTCTTGACATTGCTGAGGCCTTGATCAGAAGGTAAATCACCCTGCAGGACTCTCCAGTTTAACCTTCGCATTCGCCAGCCTCATCTCCGTGAGTCGCCCCTTGGAACCACCACCACGACAACTCACAATGTTAAACAGCTCTGCACCTCCTGCCCAGACCGCCAGGATGTGCGGTACAACAAGGTCCCGGGCCTCCTCGACCTATCCCCCCTTTACGGCCTGACAGATGCCGACACCAGACACGTCCGCGCATATAAAGAAGGGCGCGGCCTGCTCTTCCCAGATGCCTTCTTCGAGCCCGGCGACCGCCTCCTCTTCGTCCCCCGCGCGACGTCCGTCCTCCTTGTCCTCCTTAGCCGCAACCACAATGTCCGTCGTGTCTCCTTTTACTCACCTCACCCTGTGTGAATTAAGCCATAGTATATCGCGCGCTGCCTGCTAGAGGAGAACGAAGATGGCAAATGGGTGCCAGATCCCATTACACTTGGTGACTCCGATGCGCGCAAAACGCAGGACGAAGAGATCTTCCAGCTCGCCCGGCGCGTGCGTGGCCCCTTGCCTTTCCCACCTTGAACCCCGCACTCATAGCTGCTTATGTTTCCACATATAGATCAACTGTGGCACATTCCGCAATATCGTCGCTAATGACTTTTTTAAGGGCCTCCTTGGGTTCGGGACACACGAGTACAGTCCTGCCATTGATCTGTTCAGCGTGCGTCTCTTTTGCAAGTTTGACTTTTGATACCTGCAGACTAACGATGGTGGATGCGCTGATGCGTAGGACGTCAAGCCACAGGAACTCGAGCGTTACCGCGTCAGTGTCGAGAGCACCCTTCTCTACGACGTACGTCCCTCATAACCTTGCTTGCACACTACATCTTCTGAAACTCGCGCTGAATTGTACAGTGGAACTCCTTGCTGTCTTCCGCGGACGTGCAGCATATTGAGAGTGCCCTGGAGGAACATATCAATGGTGACTTCAACGATGTACGCTACGCCCCTTCCCAATCTCGCTTCCTTACATGATCTATTATCCTGACTGAGATGCAGATCACACCTCACCAGCTCAATGAAGCCTTTGGTGACTTCCTAGACCGTGCAGACATGAACCGTGAGCAGCGGTCCTGTGTCGGGTGCGTACCAAGCGACATACATACACCAGCGGACCGGTGCTGATGATATTCCGCAGGCTGAAGCGCGACGATCGTACCAGGCGCTTCCATGATGCGGAGCTCGCGGACGTGCTGCACAGTGCGGCGGAGGCGCCCGCAGCGGCGTGCCGCCCCCACGGTGCGGAGGTGTGCGTGCGTGTGTTGGAGCTTGCGACAATGGAGTGTGCACGTGCATGGAGTGTGTGTTCACTTAATCAGTTCAGGGCACTGCTTGGATTGCCAGGTGCGTGTACTTGTGCTGTGTTATTGGTTATGGTTGATGTGTTAGTGCAGTGTATGTAAGTTTTGCTGAGTGGGCTTCCACAAGTGAGGTGGCGGATGCGGCACAGGAACTGTACGAGGATATTAACGAGTTGGAGCTTTATGTGAGTCTTATTGGTGGGGTCGGATAGAGGCGCTGATGACTTTTGCAGGCTGGTCTGAGGGGGGAAAAGACGGTGGGCGGGGCGGGTTTCTGCCTCGGCAAGACAACGGTTTGTATTATCTCCTTGTCGTACGCAGACGACAGTATGCTGATGACACCCACTCACAGACTCAGGGGCTCATCGCAGACATTGTTTGTACAAGTTCTCTCCACCTCTGATCTGTGACTTACGACACCACAGGTGAGGCTCATCCGCAGCGACCCGAAGTTCAGCAAGGACTTTACGCGTATGCCCTGCCCTCCTTCCCCCTCACCGTCCCCCGCTGACCTATCTACAGCTGTAAACCTGACAAGGTGGGGGTACGCCGAACTCACTCCCAACCCCAACAATGGCGCCTTCGGTGCCTGCCTTCCCAAATGTGAGTCCCTTCCCAAACGCTTGAACGGGCTGTGGACGATCCTCTAGTGCTGCTGCGCAATTTGCCAAACAACTACACGTATAACAGCGTGTACAGTCTCTTTCCCTTCATGACCCCGGACGCGTGTCGTGGTACCCTCCCAGGTGCGGCTGCGGGCACCGGGGTGGACTACGTATTCGGGCGGCCCGTACCGCGGCTGGTCAAGACGGTTGACACACTCGATGCGATCCGTGTGGTGCTCGGTGACCCTGTGCGGTTCTCGTCGCCGTATGGAGTCGATCTACAGCGCTTGACGGGTGGATATGGGTAAGGCTCATCACTGTCGCTGTCTGTGCATGTGTTGACGGCACGGCATGTACAGGTACTTACTTGGGTTTGATGATAAGTCGGCGTGAGCTCTCTGTGCATGTGTTTTGTGTTATTGCTGATTTGTTTGTCAGGCATGACCGCGACGAGTGGCTGGTATGTTGCTCACTGCTGCTATGGGGCTGGTTTCGTTTTTGATTCTTGGGTTGTAGACGCTGACGTCCCTCATACCGGATGCGGGGGCGCTCGGGAGATACGCTGACTTCTATCGAGAAACTGCTGAGAGGCTCATCAAGGAGAGGTCTACGAGGTTTGCGCGGCCTGTCCAGCTGCGCTGCGGGGGAGTACTGATTGACGAGTTTGCAGGGTCGATGATACGAGGTGCCAGGTGGATGTGGTCCAGGACGTGATCAACGCTGTGTCGGCGTGCTGGGCGGCTGAGCGGATCGTGAGTTGTCGGTGCTGAGGCCTTGGACCGCCCGTTGATGTGGTTATTAGTGCGGCATACCGCTGGACACGACGAGAGGGTACACGACGAAAGAGGTATTCCAGATGCTGCTCGATCTGAACAAGTATATCTTGTTCATCGTGTGTTGTTGTACAGAGCTAACTTAGGTGTGTGCAGCTGCATTTTCGGGAATGCCGAGCCCCAGGACTACTTTGTCCTCTGCAGCAATGCCGCCAACGCTGCAAAAGCTATCACAGGGTGCATCGAGCGAAACCTGGAGCTCGTCGGTGTCGACCCCGAGGCTGAGGTAACGAGAGAAATCAAGATGACGATTCGAGGCTGATACATTGTGCAGAGTTTGGTCTCCTGGCTGCGGTCGTTATTCAATGAAGTGTATAAGGACGAGCCGCCGGAGTCGAATGATTCGCACGATTTTCTGGCGAGGCTGCATGCGTCAGGGCGTGACACCAAGGAGCTCAGCGCGAACGCCCTCGGGCTGGCAGTTCTATCTAGCGTTAGCTACGCTCAGAGTAAGTGGGCTGTGCTTTCAACGTCTGTGATCCGTGCGCTGAGCAGGATTCAGCTTGTGCGGCGGCTGTGCGATTCTATCTCAATGATGCGCGGGCGATTGAGCGGGAGACCCTGCGGGATCTTGCGCAAAGGGGCTCCGAGGTCAACCAGAAGATCATGGGCTACATACGCGAGGCGCAGCGTGAGTACCTGCATCACTACCCTCCACTACTGTGCTGATGTAGGTGTGCAGGGCTGGATCCCCAGATCCCTGTCTTGTACCGGGACGTTACCATCGATTACCTTCTGCAGGTGGAGGGGGCCGATCAGCAAGAATTCAAGCAAGGGGACCGCATCTGTGCGGACTTCAAGAAGGCGCTTGCAGTCGTACGTGTCTTGCATTTTGGTGTGTACGATCGCTGAGTGGGGCTGCAGCCCGCCGACATTGATCCGGGCCGCCACACCCGCTTCCATCAGGGTGCGGGTTTCCATAGGTGCATAGGGATTTCTTTCGTGGAGAAGGTCTGTCCTTCAGCGACAGTTACACGCTGAGATTTCTGATGTGATGATTGTGCTGCTTTAGACGATGCCTGAGGTACCTGCTTGTTCACAAATGAATCATCTGGGATGAAACTGATTCTTCGATAAAGGTATTCAAGGCGATCTTCCGCTTGGAGGATATCCGTTCCGAGAGTGGGAAAGGCGGCTTCCAGTCATTTTTTGTCTCCGTCAGCAAATTCCTTTCTTTATTCTGACCTAAGCTTAATGCGTAGCCGCTAAAACAGTACGAGAAGTAAGTTGTTGCATAGAACACAAGTCATAGTGTCACCACCTCCACTAGATCGAAGGCTTCGTCGAAGGGGGAGAAGGACAAACCATCTCGTCGTTCAGTGCCGTTCATCCAGCGTGCCTGCGACCTCATCCTCATCGTTCTGGCGGTCACCATCCTCTATTGGATTGCCATCGGTGAATACCATGCACCCCCGCATCCTGCCTTGTGCTGACTCCATCCCATAGGTCTTGGTGGCTTCTTCTCCAATCTCCGGGGCCGCACCCTGTGCCCCAATGCAGGGCACATCCGGCCATGGCAGGCGTACACAATGCTTCCCGGCCCGGACAACAAAACCGTACCATTCATTTTCTCCGTGCATGATGTGCGCCCGCGCAAGCTCTCGTTTGTCGATATCGATGAGCGCGACATGCGGTTCAAGGTGCTCATCGACGGGAAGTTGAAGCAGGTTTCGACGGATTTTGAGCTGAACAAGTCTGTTTATTGCGGCCAGAACTTGCGCCAATGCATCGAGCAGGGCTTCAGCAAGGGCTCCGTCGTCGTCCCGCCTGGGAAACATACGGTCAAGGTCGAATGGATGGGAAAAGGTATGGTTTCGATGTGACCTTGATGAGCCCTAGGTATTCATGCACGATTGTCTAGATTTTGTACCAGGCACCAACTTGATAGACTGGGGTGGCAACCGCACCCGCCGATTCATGTGGAAGCAGGAGTCTTGTTGAACAGATGATTCATTGCCATTTTGATGTTTATGTCAACAATCATGTTACTGTACTCTGTTTCTCACAATTGTATTGACCGAATATGGCACGAAAAATTTGAAGTACAAGCTGGGTCATAGTCGAATTTCAGACTTCGCCGCACATGCTGAGTCACTCTGAGTGATCGGTTGTGATCGGTTGTGATCGCCCCCAGTGAAAATTGGATATAAGTACAGTCGAACCTGTCTTAACCCATACTGTTCGGTGGATGGCCCGAGGTATGGGTTATTGGAGGTTATGGGTTTAGGGAGGTGAACTGAAAAAGCACTCGAAAAATCACGAAAAATATCTAGGCTTCGTATTCAATGTTAGAGTAGGCCAATACACATAATTTGAGCGATAAGTCTACAGTCTTGGGAAAAAGTCAGTCAAAACACTGCTTTTCATGGTCCTGGTCTCGTCAAGGTGGAGTTGCCTGCTGAATGACCCCAAAACTGCTTCCATCTTGCGTGCGATTGGTTTGTTCAAATCATCCACATATCTACCAATGGTTGAGATGGCCTTAAGAATGTCACATCAGGTTGGGCGAGGCTCGAGAGGGATATCGTTGTCAACATCGTCCCCGCCATTGATCTCATCGTGATCCAACCAATGCTCATCAGCCAATGAGATGGTTTCCTTTCGAGAGAGCCTGGCATCTAAGGCATCTTTGTGATCCTTTACTTTTTTGGAGAATTTAGCAAGACCTCTCTTAAGGATTTCGAGAGGTTTGGAGGTCATGGTGAAGGGTTTTCTCAACCAAAAAAAGAGAGAGAAAAAGACAAACAAATTTATTTCTGAGGTCCCAAACAGTGACGGTGGCGCATCATGTTGAAATGCAATTCGCTAGTTTATCATGGCAATATAGTCTGAGCGCTAAGCTAATTTAGGATCCAAAATCTATGGGTTTTGGCTGATGAAGGGTATGGGTTATGGGTTATCAGAGACTTATGGGTTATGGTGTCGAATTTCCCGCCCACTGACTTGGTGGACCAAAAAAGGTATGGGATTTCGGAGTTTATGGGTTATTTTAAGACAGGTTTGACTGTAGATCAAATCAAATTGAATCCAATAGCAAACTAGCAGTGGGACTGGTGGAAGATCAAAAAGACACGAGTGAGTGATCAAAAGAAAAGATGCTACGAGAGTGTAAGAGTTAGGGAGAAAGATAAAAAGTAGAAAACCCTTACCTAGGAGAGTGTGAGAGGCAAAGAGAATTTGAGACAATAAACTCTCTGTGGCTCACACTTCTCACTAGAAATAGGGGGTGAAGTGTCATGTGAGTCCAAGCAATGGAAAAGAGAGTTCAGCATGAACTTTCGGGTGTGCAGCACTGGAGGAGGCTCAAGTGCAAGACCTCGCATGCACACAGTGCAGTGTGTGGGCATAAGTGTTGCCATGGCATACCACTTGCTATTGGACTTGCATAAACAGGCTTTAAACAGCAAGGGCATTTGTTCATTTTCTCATGGGCATATCAATAGGTCAAATTCCAGATGCCCATCACCTGATTCCCTGGATTATGTGGGGCACTACATTCTCTGCCAATGAGGTTGCACCCCCAGCTCTCATTTATTGCCTGCTGATATCCTTCTCAAAGAACAGATGCAGGCAATGCATGAAGAAAGACTTTGTTGATACTGAACCATTCGATTTCAGCCACAGTGGGAGTGACTTGGGAAATGGGCAATCACAGGATTGCAGGTAGTTGCGAAATAAAGACATTGTGTGGTGAGCCTAGGGACCTTGGTGGATCACACGGTGCAACGAGTACGAATAACGTATAATTGCGAGTGTATGTGATACAGGTT
>QFEU01000153.1:0-21084 GCA_003316345.1 Tricholoma terreum | reverse complement strand
AGCCCCCCCCTCCCACCATTTCACGGCACCTGCCTCTTGTTGAACCCCCTCCAAGCCCTATACTGCCGTGTTCGATACCTGCACCCCCACGTTTCAACTGGGCTGAAGACGCTGCATCATTACCGATCATACCCAACTCACGAGACCTCTCCGGTCTGAAAACGGGCTGTCCACAGCCGTTTGGGAATCTGCGACGATGGATAAGGCGATGACGAGCCCCCCCACAAATTTTTTCGTCTCGAAAAAGCTTTCACTCAGCGATGGCTTCTCTCGTCTCATCTCAACCTTTTATTACCCGACGTCACCCCTCCGGTATCGGACCAGGACGACCTGTCATTACTGTGCCCTTTGGAGTAGCACCTGCTCCTCAGGCTCCTCCTCCTCTGAAGCTTGACTGGGATCAAGACCCTCATCTTGCTGACTTAAGCTGCGCACTTCGAGCTTTGGGATGAACACCCCCCTGTTGAGTCTTTATGGTTTCATTTTTTATATCACATCTAGAATTTTTTGGAACCATTGTTTATATTATTACTATACCTATTGTTCTTGTTCTTTTTTTCTGCAGCAACGAGGACGTCGCTATTTGGGAGATGGGCAGATGGAGTAGGGTGTGTGGGCACCTACTCCAGGTAGTTACGTGACCATGTAGTCAGTAGCTAGTCACACATGTAGAGAGTCACTACGCTCGGGCTATCACTACACGACCGCACCATAGCGTGTCCTGCGAGGAGACACCTCAGCCGTCTCCAGTAGACCAGTCAATCAACAGATTGTATTGTCTTAACCAGTTATATCCTAGAACTGCAGAGCAGGAAGAGTCGAGTGATGTTACATAGAATGTCAGAGTGAACTCTTCACCAGACAGAAAAGTAATCGGAAGCTCAGCTATCTGCAAAATGATGGAGTTGCAAGTCCCATCAAACAGACAGAGTCTGATCGGAGAAATCGTCATAGTTGTGATCTTGTTTTTAGATACAAATGACGAGTCTAGGAAACAATGGGAAGAACCAGAGTCAATAAGAGTGCGCATAGATAAAGAGTTCAGGATTGCGAGTGATATGAAGAGGGAATCAGGGTCTGAAAGAGTGGACGCATTGAGTTGGATGAATTTTGCTACACAGTCAAGGTCAACGCAACCCTCAGTCCGTGAAGACATTACCTGGGGGTTGCGGACTATTTTTTTGAATCCGTGGAGTCTTTCGACTCTACCGACACAGCACGTGCTTTGGCTGCAATTGACTTGGAACAGTCTTGAGCAACGTGTCCTGATTTTCCGCAATACAAACATAACCCTTCCTTCATGCGGCGTTCCTGCTCTTCTCCAGTTAATTTCCTGTTCTTGCCTAGCTTATCAGCCAGGAGATTGGGTTTCGGTTTGTCCTTGCTATCAGACCTTTTCCCAAAGAAGGAAGAATTGCTGTGGTTTGCTGATGAGTTGGGTTTAGAAACAGATTGATTAGAATTGGAATTGGAATGAGAATTGGAGTGGCCCCCGGATTCCCCCTTTGTAGAGCTCCTGGAGTTTCTGGAGTTCCGAGTTTCCTGATTGGCTTCATCCTTCTGCATCCAATAAATGTCATCTGCGTCCTGAGCTTTCAAGTGCATAGCGGCAAGAGCTGTAGGTTTACCACCACGCATTACTTCAATACGAAGTCAAAGCGGGAGACCGCGGAAGTACCACACTGTAAGGGTGGACTTGTTCCAGTCAACCCTAGTGACTAACTTCCAAAACTCCACATTGTACTTGACTATGCGAGAGCTGTCCTTCATAGAAATTTCAGTGAGACTCTTTTCGGCATCCCCAATGGGGTCGTGGGGGCCAAAATTGGCTTCGAGTTCATTGAGAAATACCTCAAAATCCCACATCCAATGGGCGGAATTGGTCAGGTCCATAAGACCGGGTTCAAACCAACTGATTGCCAAGCCATTGAGATAGGAAAGGACGAAAAGGATCTTCTTCTCGTCGTTGGGAAAGGCGTAAGGGCGGTCGCGGAAGTGGAGGTTGCATGAAACTACAAAGCTTCGGAGTATGCGCGGGTCTGATCCGTCGAATGGTTCTGGTTCGTGGACTTTGACTTTTTCTGGTCTAGGGGTCACTGTGGGACGTTGTAGTGCTGTAGCTAAGCTTTGGATTGCTCCCAGAAATTGTCCTGCCATGTCCAGGGAACTCAGCAGGGAACCTGGCAGGGAAGAGTGGTTTTGGGGGTTGTATTCTGGATCTTCACCTGGGTCATCATCACCACCTGGGGGACCGTCATCTGGGTCATTGCCTCCTGGAGGACCCTCTGGGGGTCTGTCATCTAGAGGGGCATCATCACGGTCATCATATTCAAGGGGGGATGTAGGTTAATTTGGACGTTCCGGATATTCGTGCATATTACCCAATGGGATGTTCGAAGGTCAAGGGCTTTCAAATGCTGATATGCGAGCACTGATAGACGGGGTAATAGATGCAGGTGCTGCTCCAGTTGTTCGGAAGATGTTACTGGGGCGGGTTGAAGATCCGAAAGTGCTGAGGGTTTGGGCGGGTGTGTGTGCGAGGCTTGATCGGCATGTTGCGCTCAATCCTGGAACTGTGCCTGCACGTCAGGAGTTTTGCGTAGTGCGAGCTCCCTGGGTTTGTGACATGAATTAGAATAGTGGGTTTTAATAAAACAATTGAAGAGGGAGTTCAAATATACTGTTAAGTACCGTGCTGGGCTGGGAGTCCGATCAGAGTTCTGAACGGAAGTCCGATGGATTAACAAAAAGGACTTGGCTTCAACTTGTAAGAATTTGTGCCCTTCAGATCGCTTGGTGTCCTCACTTCAAGACAGGGATGTGAACTAGAACAGAGTTCTGATGCAGAAGTCCGAGAGAGGGGAGAGGAGTTCCAAGGGAAGTCCTAAGACTGGAACTTAAGATGAACAGGAGAACTGGGGTGTGACTTGGTCGATATTCGAACTGAGTAATACAAGTGAAAGTAGCTAAGCTTTTATACTAAGTAAATACCGAGGTGGTGTTTCTGAGAAAGTCCGACGCAGATAGCCGAGCACTGGTCATAGTAATGTAACTAAGCTACTGGTATTAATGAGTGATGTCAAACGTGATGTAATAAGTGTAACAATGAAACAGTAATATAAACGTACAGCCGAATGGAGTTCCCGTCGGGTTTCCGATCGGAAGTCCGTCCAAAGTTACGGATGTAACACCTGGTGTCCTCAAAAACCGTCTGAGTCTTAGTCCTGTCATATGATCAGGCAAGGCTTGAAACCAACACAGCATCACATTAAACCAGAAGGAGATAGCGCAAACACGAGGCTGCTGAGACGGTATCACATATCACATGGAGTGAGATGCAGAAGTCGTACAAACCAAAATTGTATAGAAATACACAAGTACTAAAGGTACAGTACTATATTTTTACAAACCACCAGACTGGGAAGGAAACCACAGAATGACAATGGGGTGGAGCCGCAAGCCTCATACATAAACCTTGGCATTTTTCGGCGGGATTGCTATATTGTCTCTTTCATAGTAGTAGCTGTAACTGAGCTTGAATGGCTTGATTCAGGCAGGATTCCTGAATTCAAATTCATTAATGTATTCAAACTAGCATCTCGGCAATTGCCATCCAACTTGCCTTTTCACTCACATTGATCCATCGATTGATTCCAATAATTTCATTTCTGAACTCCCACAAGTTCATGGATCACTCATACCCATCCTTTTGAACTTGTTGGGCCTTTGGGGGGCCTCTCATACTATATGTCCAGGTCCACACACTGGCAAGGGAGCCCGAC
Organism: Tricholoma terreum; assembly: GCA_003316345.1. Classification (NCBI taxonomy): domain Eukaryota; kingdom Fungi; phylum Basidiomycota; class Agaricomycetes; order Agaricales; family Tricholomataceae; genus Tricholoma; species Tricholoma terreum. The sequence continues at coordinate 17,302 of QFEU01000153.1, read as the reverse complement.
ATCATGGACTTCCATGGTGAGGAATTGAGGTGCTTCCAGTGACTCAAAAGCCTCGAACCATCACTGGCAATGAATTCCAAGTCCCTGAAAGGCATTATCTAATTTCTTTCTTCAACTAAGTCGGACTCCGAGTCTGACTCTTGGCATGCCATTCAATTTGGAAGCAGCTAGTGACTCAGACTCGAGTTCTGCTTAGGCTAGTGCTCTGTCTCAGTGCCGTTCATGTTAACTACCACTACTCATCTGCCCCTACCGTTCTAGTTCTCACACCAAATACAATTCCTCAGTCAGACCCATGGCGTTAAATCAACACGATCCAGACATTGTCGCTGATGACCCGTTTGACATAATGCTTTGACAGCAGGGTCTGGATAACTTTGCAGAATCCTTTCCTGAGTCATCTGTAAGCAAGTTGAAACTTCAAGTGTCTCAAGAATGTGCTGACAATGCTGTCCAGCCACCGGCGGCGGCCAGCTACATAATATAGTCAATTTCCCCCGATTCTTTCCAATGACTTCATCCACAATGAGCAGCCCAAAACCTGGTTGATCTAAAAAATCTGCTGACAATATACTGACCATCTCGGTGGGTGGACAATCAAGAGGTCGCTTGAGGAAGAAAGGGACCCTGCCAGCTTGGAACTCGGAGATGATATCAGCCCATTGATGAGCACGCTACCTTATCCAGACCAGAAATACTGGCCGGATCCATACTGTATGTTCTGGGGCCCTGGTGCTACTGCGGCAGCCTCTCCCAGAACCCAGCTTGCAGCCTGCGGGCTCCGACTATGTGGTCAAGATTTGGACAAGCCCAGCATTGCAACCGTAAACCCATCCACCTTGTTCATGCCGCCCATACTTTTCAGCCCTCAAACAATGTCTCCCAGTGCGATGCTACCAGGCACTAGTAATGCCAATGACCTTGAGGGGAGAGGTAAGTTGAAACGGTCTGTATATAATAAAGCTTCTCTATCGCTTACCAACAGCATTTTTAGCCACCGCTGCAGTGAATCTGGTATTCGCTCGAAGTGTGGACTGGGTGATAAAGGAGGAGGAAGAGGAAGATTCAGACGAAGTGGAGCCACCATACCCCAGGCCACGAACCCATAAATGCAAGACAACTGTGTCAGGTGGAAGTCTGAGAGATGGGATAACCACAAAAGGCCAAAATCTAAACGGAGGTTGAAGGCAGAGATGCATGGGCAGCTTGAGGTAATGACCTGTAGACCTGGGGGCAGTGAGAGGTCCGAGAATGCTGGGCCTCATTCAGATGTGATGCATGGGCTCAGTATGGTTCTTTTTCTTTGCTATGCCATTTCAGGCTCACTGCTAGTACCTTAGGCATTTCGTCAATTCACGTTGAGAATAGTAGTAGCCTTCTAAGCGAACTAAGCTGTTTGCTAGAAGCAGATCCTGCCTTTTGGCTTGCAAAGAACGCCAGTATGCAGCAAATAATCACCTTGGCTCCAGAAGGCAAGTCCATCTAAGCGACCTCTGGGTCCGGCTTCGTTAGTTAATGCTAATTATTGCCCCATCACTAAGGTCACTTGTTAACTGTCGTCAGTATTCGACCTCTCCCCCTTGTCTAAACTTGCCTTCTTATTCACTACTACCTGTGTTTAGCCATACCGTGGGCCATATCTCCCAATACCCAAGAACCCAGGCATGGGTGACCTCAGGCCTTCCAGGTTTGATGCTGATGGATCGGAGATGAGATATGATGACTGGGATTCATTACTCAATTTTGCTGCCCACTGGTGTTGTGGCCTTACCCTCGCAGTTGTAAAACTCATTCCGTCGTATATTCTGTGTCACCCCTGGTTTCATTTGGAGCAAGTTTGGAACTATCTTGTCCGAAAGCACATATTTGTTGGACTCCTGGGCAGCCTCATTGCATATCATCAACAGCCAGAGCCATGTGAGCCATCCCCTACCTGATTGTTACGTACTATGTCATATGGGTTTTCTAGATGTCCAGCGCCCCCTATCGGATCCCATTCCCAAACTCTTCAAGCAGTCAGCGTCTTCTTCACAGTTTCAATCCCCTATCCCACCCCAACTCTTTCTAAAATCATACTCTCAGGCTCCACTGTACAACTCAGACATCCGAGGCATGTCTTCAACTGGGGACCCTGAGCTGAACTCCCAGCCTAAAGTTGAGGATCCAAAAGGAGGTAAGGCTCAACAGTATAATCCTACTACTTTTGCTGATACCTGGACCTATAACACCAGGGTGTCATTTACCTGCATTGGCTAGTCCTTATTTCTATGCAGGGACAAAGGAGTGTCCTGCGAGGATCATCGTTCAGCATGTGTGTCATGGTCTCTCACTAATTGGACAATACCTGTGAGTAAGCGGTAATTGACATATTTTTGCAGTGTTTGGACATAGAGAAGGTTTATCGGCGGCAAATTATTGCACAGGTGGATTCTCTTGTGCAGAGGGGCTTATGGGCAGGAACATTTGGTACCATCAACAAGTTAAAGGGCATTTTAGGGGAGGATCGCTTGTTCAAGCACCTCAACTGCTACAAGCCTGTTACATGGACTTTGTTAGCAGTTCCAAAGCCTTTGAAACTTGGTCCTGACCAACACATACCCTTTTCTGGTCTCCCCTTCTATACCTACATGACTAAAGATGCATTATCAGGCCCATTCAGTGTCCAGGACAATTTTCATGGCTTACCTTCATCAGTGCAACACCCACTGGACAGATCAGTATCATGTAGCTACATATTCAATTGTCGTCATTTAAGGATTCCAATGTTTGTACCGACAACAGGCATAACACTGGTAACTCTAAACATCTAATTATATAACTGCATAGCCCACTAATTGTGAACTCCTTATTAGATCAAGAATGCATGCCTAAAGGCAATTGGCTCGAAGATAGACCTGCTTTCTCCTGACTCGGAAGCCAGAGTGGATCACCTGAAGCACTACGCCACTCTATACAGTGAACTTGCTGCTGACTTGGAGGGTGCCAATACACTGGTTCAGCTTGAGAACCTTTGGTTCCATGGTGCAGAGCTTGAGTGTCAAGCTTTCTGATCACATACCATGATCATGATGCTGGCTGCTGTTGCCACTAGCATTGTCTCCTTTCATAAACTGACTCGGATGACCTGTAGGACTTGAACTACTACTAGTAGAAGTAATATCATGATGCCATGACTGCTACGAGTAGTATCTCCAAGTCTGTAGATATATACTCTTTTCGTGACCTGTCTCAAACAGCAGACTACTCTGGTCCAGGAGTTTCAATTCAACTGGTGTATGTGCCTGTCTGAATCAGTTCAATCCTGCTGCTTTCAAGTTGGATATTGCTACTGTGAGTCATGAACAATCCATAGCAGATATAAGCAGTATTTGCTGATACTTTGTTGCTAACTTTCCAATCGTTCAATATGTGAAATACAAGTTTCAAACTAGTTGATGATGCATCTGATCACATGTCATTTAACGTCACACAACACCACACATCTGCACTTTCTTGAGCATTCCGCCTGTATTTCTCCATGGATTCCCTCTGACTCTTTTTTATTCTATGCAGTTGACTTCCCTCTATCCACTCCTGTTCTCTGATTAACAGCACGCTGCGTTGCTGTGGACCCACTCTTAAAATATTGCCTTTTTGGAAATACTTGGTTCAGGTTGCTCTCCTGCTTTCTGGGATCAAGTACTGGCTATGGGGATTGTATCTGGGCAGCTTCTGGATAGTAATAAACTATATTACATCCTCTGAGTACCCTGTGAATGATAGGAAAGGTGTGTGCTCCATACTGAGTCATTCTCACATCTGCTGATGGGAGACCCATGCCCTGGTGAGCCAGGAGCTTCCATCCATGCCATAACACATACCAACCTTTGTTCTACTTTACTATTAGGCCCATGAATCAAAGAATGCGAACATTTTGGTGCCATGGATGTCACAGGGTAAGTATATCTCCTCCTGACCTATTATGTGCTCTTCTGCTCACTCTGACTGCTACAGAGCTATTTATGGGTCTCTCATACTGTTTAGTATGACTATTAGATGCTATATATATCCGCATTTTGGAAGGGGAAGGCCAAGGAATGCAGGTAAGTGATAATCTCTCCCCCTCCCCATATAGCTGCCCTGACACCCAACCCATGCTCCCCAGTTCTCCCAATCTCATTCCCTACCCTGAGTACATGCTAGTACCCATTCACATACCCCCACATTGTGGTAGAGGATCTACAAGGTCAGTAGACAGTACCCACTCTCATCATCCTGTCAATTCTCTTTCTTTCACACCTTCCCTACTCATGTAGGACTATCCCAGTCATGTATATAGGTATACATATGATTATCTATCCCTGTATATATAGTAGAGCCCCTCAATCAAGAGAAGAGACCCCCTTCTCCTCCCCTGATTAGGGGAGCAAGCTTACTGCAGGCTGAATATAGGTGGAAAAGTGGAAATAACTGTTAATAAACACTCTATGTACATCATTAAGTGTTATCTACCCAACGAGCAAAGAGAAAGGGTCCAGAATGAATGCAATAGTGTGCTCATCATCAGGAACAATGAGCGCAACATAACATGGCAGCATTGATGGCAATGTCGGAGGGAGCTGAATTGTCCATTACAAGAAGGTCGACCTGATCTCTGATTGGATCTCTTATCAGTATCTTATCTATTGATGATTCCAAAAAAGGAAATCGTCGGTTGCTGAGTGTTGCAGTGAGCAGTATATAATGTATATATAGGCATTGATGTTGTCGGGAAAAGCAGTTTGCAAACTGGGGTTTCTAATTAGAATGATATTTGCAAAGAAGTGTATCCAATAAGAACAATATTTGCAAAATGGCCTTCTAACCTAGACCACAGTATGCATACAGTCTTGGTTCTAGTAGATGGTTGTTTTGCAAGACACTGTTAGCTACTGGTGACCCATGGATCAACATTGGGGCACATGTGGTCCAGGCATCCATGTTTATAGCGCAATACATGGCAATCTTCCATATATGCCAAAATGTCATATTATCCTTTGTGCTACTGCCTGTGGCTCAAATACAACTCGCAGGTTTCCATGTGAGTGGCCCATCGGACCGCACGCATGGCCCGGTGCATGGATTGACTGCAGGGCACATGTGGTCCAGGCACTCATATGTACAGAGCAATACATTGCAATCTTACATATATGCCAAAATGTCATATTATTCTTTGTGCTACTGCCTGTGGCTCAAATAAAACTCGCAGGTGTTAGTGTGAGTGGCCCGTCGGGCTGCACATATGGCCCAACGCGTGGATCGACTGTGGGGCACATGTGGTCTGAGCATTCATATGTACAGAGCCATACATTGCAATCTTACATATATGCCAATATGGCATATGATGCTTTGTACTGCTGCTTGTGGCTCAAATAAAACTTGCAAGTGGTAATGTGAGTGGCCCATCGGACTGCATGCATGGCCCGACGCATGGATTGACCACGGGACACATGTGGTCCAGGCATTTATATGTACAGAGCAATTCATTGTAATCTTACATATATGCCAAAATGTTATATTATCCTTTGTGATACTGCCTGTGGCTTAAATAAACTTCGCAAGTGTTAATGTGAGTGGCCCGTCGGACTGCACGTATGGTCCGACGCGTGGATCGACTGCGGGGCACATGTGGTCCGGGCATTCATATGTACAGAGCAATACATTGCAATCTTACAGACATGCAAATATCTCATATTATCTTTTGTGCTACTGCCTGTGGCTCAAATATAACTTGCAAGTGGTCATGTTAGTGCCCCGTCGGGCCGCACGCATGGACCGACTTCGGGGCACATGTAGTCCAGGCATCCATATTTACAGAGCAATACATTGCAATGTTACATATATGCCACAATGTCATATTGTCATTTGTGCTCCTGCCTGTGGCTTAAATACAACTCGCAAGTGTTAATGTGAGTGGCCCATTGTGCTGCACCCATGGCCCAATGCATGGACCCACTTTGGGGCACATCCAGTCTGGCCATCTTGACATGTTAGCACATGGGCCGGGAATTGTTAGTTTGCTGACATTCTCATCTGGCACGACACTTGCTATGTGGCCTGCTGATAGGGCTGCCTCGCAGTGTAACCACAAAATATATGCTTCGGACTATCCATTCGCACTTTGACAAGCTACTCCGAACCCCTGTTTACAGTCCGAACATCATTGCAAACCTCCAAACATCATTACAGACCTCCGAAGTTATTTCGCATTTATTGCAGTTTGATTGCAGCTTCGAACGGGACTTCGTGAACCTCGAGGTTCATCGGACTACATCGGACCCACACCATCGTGATCGCACTCCTCTCGTCATCATTCGTACCAACATGCGATGTGTTTTAGAACCTTTCGACAGCCGTTTCGGACATATACATGTAGAGATATTAGTGTTTTAGGAGGCAACAGCACATTTGGCCAGTTTCGCAGCACTACAACAATAGGACAGTCCCATTTTGACTCAGTTGGAGCCCCTGATCCTCGGTTTAGCTCCGGTTCCTTGTCCTTTGTCTTCATTTTGATGTAGATATATTTCATAGCCTCATGTCTGGTTCATTCCCCCTTTTAGTATATTCTTGCAGGATCTATATATTCCTGTACTAGTCACTGGAGAACAACAGGATTCTGCAGTAGTAACCCTCACCCATTCCGCTTGAGTTTAAGGAGCACAGCTCTAAACTTAGTGCTTGTTCTAATCCGAAGTTTGTGAAAGCATCACTAACTTCCTTGTATTTTGTCATATCACTCGATTGTTGCATCCCTCATTGCCCTCGTCTCCATCGTCTCATCATTGCGATCATTTTAGTATATCCTCATCCCCATCTTTGTCACTAAACAATTCCCAACAGTTTGCGATATTCTTCGAAATTCTTTGAACTTCGTCGGACATTCATAGCGTGTCCGAAATAACATCGGACTCTTGTTTAGCAGCATCGGACCATTCGTATCACCTTTCTACATCATTTGCATCATTCCCCAATTCCCTACAGCTTGCGAGATTCTTCGAACTTCATCAGATGTTCATAGCATGTCTGAAATAACATCGGACTCTCATTTAGCAGCATCGGACGATTTGTATCACTGTTCTACATCATTCGCATCATTCCCCAATTCCCTACAGCTTGCGAAATTCTTCGAACTTCGTCGGACATTCATAGCGTGTCTGAAATAACATCAGACTCTCATTTAGCAACATCGGACCATTTGTAACACCTTTGTACCTCATTTGTACCCTTCCCTGATTCCCCACGGTGTTGGCAATAGCCATTTGACCACCTTGCACCCTTCCTCTGGCTCATGTTATACCAAATGAACTCATTTAGGTGTTTTGTTTGGGTTTCCGGGTTGAGTATCATCACCACCATTGACATATTAGCATGTGGCCAGAGAATTGTTAGCTTGCCTAATGCTGCAATCTGGCCCCCCCTTGTTATGTGGCCCAACAGTGACACATTGACGTTGATAGGTTCCCTTAGCGCCTCAAGCTCCGCAAACGCACTCCGAACGCATTCCCATGCCTCCTACACTCTGACATTAGCATTCCGAACACCTGCAAACACCTGTGAACTTCGATATCCCTTTTCGAACATCTCCGAACAACTTTGCACTCTTAGAACTACTTCAGATGCGTTCGGACAACACCCCTACTCATTACGGATCTTCGGATGTCCTTTACACATTACCCTTATTACGTTGGAGCTCGCATCAAACAATTCCAACACACAGACACAAGGCAGCACAACGGTTAGGACGGAATGAGGCGTTTTGCGAATATGCACGAGATATTGAAACAACAAAGGCCGCACTGCTTTGATACATTGAGTTTGATCCTTTCATACACGCATTGTTGGACTCATTTACTTATGATTTACTTCTTGTTCATTGTTTGATGTAGATATGTTTTCCTTGCCTCACATCTTGCCTCATGTTTCTATTCCCCTTTTGGTACTTTCTCTTTAAAACATATATAATTTTGTACTAGCTACTTGGTTAAAGCAAGAAATAGTCTTCACCTCACATCATATCAGAGCTAAGAGTTCAATTCTTCAGTCAAGCTTATTATTCGTCTCTAAGTTCTGTGAAATATTGCGAACTTCTTCAAACCTCATTGCACCCATCGAAACTATCGTCTATCGTCTATTATTGTCCAACATTGTTCACCCATCTACATCTACCCCAACAATTGCACTCCCTCCTCAGTCACCTCGCTCATATCGCGCCGTCACCAACTTCAAACTTCTTCAAACTTCTTTGGAACCTGTTCGCACACCTTCGCACTACTTCTAAACTACTTTGCACCCATTCCAGCCATCATACCATTCGTCCACTTGTCACTGGTTACACGCGGTGATCATTAGAATGCCTTGCACCCTTCCTCTAACTTGTGTTATACCAGACATAGCCTTTTAGGTCCATTTGTTTGGGTTTCCGGGTTGAGTATCATCAATGTATGACCCAACAATGTCTAACTCACCCAACATTGATATATTGGCACATGGCCCGAGAATCATTTGCTCAGCTGATGCGGTCATACAGCCTGCAACTGGTCATGTTGCCCAACAGTGACACATTGACATATGCCCCAATAACATTAGCTTGCCTGATGTTGCCATCTGGCCCACCACTTGTCAATGTGGCCTGACAGTGACACATTGACATATGGCTCGATAACATTTAGCTTGCCTGATGTTGCCATCTGGCCCGACACTTGCCATGTGTCCTGACAATAACACATTGACATCTGACCCAACAATGTTTAGCTCACCCGAAGTTGCCATCTGGCCCAACACTTGTCAATGTGGCCCGACAGTGATGCATTGACATATGACCTGACAACATTTAGCTTGCCTGACGTCGCCATCTGGCCCAACACTTGCCATGTGGCCTGACAATGATGCATTGACATATGACCCAACAATGTTTTGCTTGCCTGACATTGCCATCTGGCCTGAGTTTAGCTCGCCTGAAGTTGCCATCTGGCCCGACACTTGTCAATGTGGCCCAACAGTGATGCATTGACATCTGACCCAACAATATTTAGCTTGCCTGATGTTGCCATCTGGCCCGCCACTTGTCAATGTGGCCTGACAGTGATGCATTGACATCTGACCCGATAATGTTTAGCTCTGACAATGTTTAGCTTGCCCGAAGTTGCCATCTGGCCCAACATTTGCTATCTGGCCTGACAACTGTTATCTGGCCTGACAATTGAGCATCACTGACACCACCTAGGGGGGTGGGCCCATCCTATTCAATAGTAGCAATTTTCTGAGCATTGGCCCACCCATTTACATTGTCTATATCTAGCACTACAGGCCCACATTGGCTGGCCTATCATACTGGTGCAAAATACATCATTGGCTGGTCCATGGTATATGGGTTAGAGTTACTATTATATGTGAGTTAGTAACTCAATACTGCCATGGAAGAGCCAGCAGATATTAGATTGGCTCAGCACATTGGTAATTTTGTCCCAGTTCATTCTTGCAGCAGTTGTTGGCTTTTTGAGGGGCAGTAGTTGATCATCTTTTTTGTATGGGTAGAATTTGATGGTTTGGTTGACAGAAGTCCATTCACTGAGTTGCTTGACAAGTTTGAAGCCAGTGGCTTGTAATGAATAGGTGGCCAATCTGTCTGGGGATGCATTATCATGTGTTTTTATGAGTTTGAGGCAGTGAGAGATTGACATGTCACCATTGAGTATATGACTCTGATCTGTTGCACGTAGATGTAAGGAGGGCTTTACACTCCCCCACGCATCCATGTACACTATCAGGAGTCTACTAGGAGTGTACAGGGACTTTAGTGGGACTGCACAGGGAGTACATGGACACTGTTTATAGAGAAGACAGTGAGTGTCACTCCTTGTAGACTCCATGTATTTACAAGGAGTAAGTAGACTCCCACTTCAGTCTATAAGGAGGCTCCCACTTCACTGTACATGGACTCCATGTCCACTCCATGTCCACTCAAGAAGGAGCAAGCCCCTTACTATTAGTAATAAAAGATAGTACCACTGCCAAGAATTGAACGCTCGACCATGGAATCACATGATATAAAGTGATAAGCTAATTAACCACTACACCATCTGACCATACAAAACCCATGCCCTCTATTCCCTAAGTACCGAATCCAGCAGGAATGTAACCACAATGAATGAATGAGGAGGGACAACTGATGACGAACGAAGGGGCATTCTGACGACTGAGGGGAACCACGACAACGAATGAGGGCGAGGGGGGATGGGGAACAATGAATGAGGGGCAAGGGCACCCTGGATGTCAGACTAGCATGACACTCCCCTTGCATTCACAAGGGGTTGTTTTTCCATTTTTATCTTTGTATTTTTATTTTTATTTTTAGACCAGTAGTACACCCCCTCCCTGCAAGGTGAGGGGATAATTTGTATTATGTCAGTCTACCTCCCAAGGGGTTGATTAAATAATCTGCTGATATTTAAATTAACTGGAATACTCTTGGTAAGACTTGGTTTGGATTTAACTGATTTATTTTAAAAAAGTCCTTGTAGACTCCATGTGCACTCCATGTGCACTCCATGTACACTCCTTGTACACTCTACACTCCTGGTAAGACTTGGTTTGACTTTACTTCAATTTAAACTGATTTATATAAAAAGTCCTTGTGGACTCCATTTATTGGTCTATTACGCAGTGAGGAACGAGCAAAGGATTAGAGTGGTGTCTTTGTCAGTCAAAATGTTGGTCACATGGTCACAGCATCACACAGCCTCTCCACAACCACTACCTCACTATCAGCCACACAACATCTCAGCCACATCTTTCTCAAACCCCTAGTTTTCCAGGTCTTCTTTTCACCCACCCTCCACTCCCAATTTTTTCTTATCTTATATAGTATACTCTTCAATGGCACAACCTGGTAGCTTTCCTCTACTGTTCTAAAATTTTTCCCATTGGGTTTTTACAGAACAGAGAGGTTTTGATGCACCCAGGCTTTGTTGTCCTTTACTATATTATTTCTTACATTTTTCCTTCTCTTTTCTTCTGGCTTGGTATATATTTTTCTGGTATTTTTCCCACCCACCACACCACTAGTTTGCCCTCCCTCCCTGTTGTGCCTCACCTCAGGCCTTTTCTGATTATCAGGAAGGTGTTTCCAAGTTGGGAGGCCTTTTGGCCTTCACCCAACTAGCTTATTTCACAATGCCTCCTCTTCTCCTCTTCTAATAACTTGTCCACAAATTAATACTTCTCTCATATCTACAGTTCATGGCAACCTTAAATGAAGGCTAGCAAAGAGTGGGCTCCTTGTGGACTCCTTGTACACTCTACACTTTTGGTAAGACTTATTTTGACTTTACTTCAATTTAAACTGATTTGTTAAAGAAAGTCCTTGTAGACTTCATGTGGACTTCAGGTGGACTCCTTGTACACTCTACACCTCCTGTAAGACTTGGTTTGACTTTACTTCAATTTAAATTTATTAAAGAAAGTCCATGTAGACTCCATGTGGACTCCTTGTACACTCTACACCTCCTGTAAGACTTGGTTTGACTTTACTTCAATTTAAACTAATTTTTTAAAGAAGGTCCTTGTAGACTCCATGTGGACTTCTTGTACACACCTTGTACACTCTACACTCCTGGTAAGACTTGGTTTGACTTTACTTCAATTTAAACCAATTTATTTAAAAAAATCCTTGTAGACTCCAGGTGGACTCCAGGTGAACTCCTTGTACACTCTATACTCCTGGTAAGACTTATTTTGACTTTACTTCAATTTAAACTAATTTGTTAAAGAAAGTCCTTGTAGACTCCATGTGGACTCCTTGTATACTCCTTGTATACTCTACACTCCTGGTAAGACTTGGTTTGACTTCACTTCAATTTAAACTGATTTGTTAAAGACAGTCCTTGTAGACTCCATGTACACTCCTTGTACACTCCTTGTATACTCTACACTTCTGGTAAGACTTGGTTTGACTTTTCTTCAATTTAAACTGATTTATTTAAAAAGTCCCTGTAGACTCCATGTGGACTCCTTGTACACTCCTTGTACACTCTACACTCCTTGTATACTCCAGGTAAGACTTGTATTTCAAATCAAGGTAATAGATCAACAAAGTCTCTGTAAAGTCCATGTGGACTCCATGTAGACTCCATGTAGTGGCTTGAATTGCTATCTCCAGTGGATATGCAGTCTACATGGACTTTACATGAACTTTAGTGGGAGGCAACATGGACTATATGGACTTTAGGTGGAGTCTACTGGGAGTCTACTGGGAGTCTACTGGGAGTCTACATGGAGTCCACCAGGACTTGAGGGGGAGTGTAAAGTACACCCCAGGTACCCCATACCCCATAGCCATTCCAATGGAAAACCCATAGGTGTTCTACTATATTTTTGGTACATTTGTAATTCAATTTCATATCATTTCTTTTAAGCCCCAGCCAATCCATGCTGTTGACCTTGGAACCGAGTAATGCAGCCCCTGGTGCTGCGTGGCCGATGCGCAGCATCAGTGCTTATCATTCCTGCTGTTTACTTATTCATTGTATACTGACTGTTTGCTACCATCTATAGAGCATAGCATTCACATAGTATAAGAGTGTATTTACTACAGCTACAGGGAATATCTTATTTCATCCTTCTATACATGCCACTAAAGCCTCTTGAAGTCCTGAAAAAGGGGCTGAAACTTCTGCAATCTCAAGTTAAAGCAAGGAAGGAAAAGCTTCAAGCACAGCTTGCTGAGAGAAAGTCAATTTCATCACAGGATGAAAAATGGCTTGATCATGAAGCCAATCTGGTTGATGAGCAGCGAGTGTTGGAGACTCTGGAGAAGGCTTTGGACTATGAGAGGGGTTTGGAGAGGCTTGATGATGAACAGAAGGGGCTTGTCCAAAAGTTACATGAGGTGGTGGGTGATCTAAGCAAAGTTGTAGGGAACAAGCGAAAATGTACGTGGTGACAGTCATTGACTTTAGACCCAATGTGTTAATGATCAATGTTAAGGCCCTGAATACAAACCAAAGAATTCAAACAAGGAGGATAAGCTGAAAAGTGTACCGGCACCTGTGTTCACCAAAAAGGAAAATGCCACACTTTTGCAGCACCTTGAGATTTTGGATTGGCATCATGCAAACAGCAGAAATCAATTGAAAACAGCATAGCATTTTGACCTTATATATCCCAACCTCAAAATCAGGCAACCTCTTGTCTCTGTATGGTTGAAACAGGAGGCAAAATGGTGTGAAGATGGGGCACAAAGCAGAGTACACACTACAAAATGGGCTCGCCAAACACAGCACCCAGAGGTCACAGAAATGATGGAGCTATGGGTGTCAAAGGCAATGGCATACAATCTTCTGCTCACGGGTGAAGTTCTATGCCAGAAGTGGACAAAATTTGCTGACCTGGTTGGTATCCAAAAAGATGAATGTCTCAATCTGAGTGATGGGTGGTTGGCTTGTTTCAAGAACCAGAATGGGTTGAAGGAGTTTAAATGCCATGGTGAGGCTGCATCTTCTGACTCCGAGACAGTTGCGAGAGAGCGAAAACACATCCGGGAACTTATTAAAAAGTATGGTTATGAGCTGTGGGACATCTTCAATATGGATGAGACTGGTCTTTTCTATGGGTACATACCATATTTCTGTTCTCACCTTTGATCATGCTCATAGCAGAACAGGATGCCCCCAGATTGAAGTCTGACAGATAAAAAGTCTTCAGGGGTCAAGGGCAAGAAGGTCAGACTGACCTATGCCTTCACATCGAATGCAGATGGATCCGAAAAGTTGCCACCCATTGTTATTGGAAAAGCGAAAAAGCCTCGAGCATTCCAGAACAAGACAGGTTCACAGCTTGGCTTTTGTTACTGAAACAATGCCAAAGCTTGGATGACATTGTCACTGTATCAAGAGTGGCTTCAGCAATGGGATCGGGAGCTCAGGGACAAGAATCGCAAGGTCCTTCTTCTGCAAGACAATTTTGCTGGTCACATCATCCCAGATGATCTTCAAAATATCTGTGTCAAGAATTTTGAGCCCAATCTGACTTCACATATCCAACCACTGGATCAAGGTATTATCTGATGTTTCAAAGCTCATTATCATGCAAAGTATATCCAATGTGTGATTGATCATTATGATACAGGAATCACACCCTCGGAAATTTATGATATCAACCAACTCCAAGCCATGCGACTTGCTGCCATTGCGTGGAATGAGGTGGATGTAACCACTATCAGGCATTGTTGGAAAAAAGCAGGTATCCTGCCTACCACAGATTTTACCACACCTGTCCAGCCCACCATCCAGATCTCATCACTCCTCAATATCGACAACATACCTGACTCAGACCGAATCTGAAATGCTGAAAACCAAGTTGCAAGTGCTCTCAATGATCTGGTATCAACTGGAGCACTGCAGGCTGGAAACAGAATGAACATCAAGGCATTGCTGAACCCTGCAGAAGAGTCAAACATGGCAATGGATGAGACGACAGATGAGGAAATTTTCGAAGCTGTGATAGCTGCACGAAAGGCACAGGAAGATGGACAGATAAATGGTGGGGATGATGATGCTGATGATGATGCTTCAGTTGAGGAATGCCCAATGCATTGCAATGTTTTTCAGGCCGCATCAATCATCAATGGATTCATTAACACTATTGATGATCCTATCACACGCAAACTTGAGTCAGTCTTGGCTTCTTTTGGACACCAGATCCGCTTGGAGAGGAGTCGTTCTTTGGTGTCCAGTCATCTTACAGACTATTTTAGTTGTAAATAGGTGCAACATTGTTGTTGAATTCTTCAATAGCAGAGTAGCAATTTTTTCTGATTTTTTGGACCTATTTTTAGCAATACCCTCGTACACCATAGTCTCTCATAACCCATAGCCTGGGGCTGTTACCAAAGGGTATGAGATAAGAGGGCTTCAATTGTACATGTTTTTAAGTAATATATATATCTTGATTTATAAATGTGATTGTGAAAGCCACTCTGAAACAGAAAATTTGAATATTGAGGGGCATCCACTCACAAATCTCCCAAGGTTGATATCCTATGCCGCAATGCGTTGACGCATCAATTTCTTTGGCTTTGTGTACATCTACATGATTACATCACAACTTGCTGGGTGAATAGCTTCCACTAGTGGTCGACACAGAGACAGTGTTGAATACATCTGACAACTTGGAGCTGGCAGCCACCCGTGTACCTGACCCTGGCTCTGAAGCACCTGCCACCCAACCCCCTTCTGAGCCTATAAATGCCCCACTTTCACCATCATTCACTTAGCTGGCCTCAATGTTGGTTGTGTAATGTGCCACAGCACTTGGTACTACTTCATTCATGATTTTATTCATTACAGTCCACTCCATGCCAGTTCATTTATGAAGTTATGTAGCTATGAATAGTATGAACAATATATTTATGCTATGGGTTAATAATATGTAACTTTGGGATGCACTCGACAATGGCTGCATGATGACATGGCATCCATGGCAACACCATCAAATGGAAAAGAAAACATGGGATAAGGAGACAGTGATACGACAAGAAGGTGGTGAATGGGCAGCAGATATTGAGCAGGGTTAGAGGCATCAAGGATAGAGAGGATGACTTGACATTGGCCGCAGTATTGTGAACAACAATGCACAAGGTATGCAAGTGTTGCATGGCTGAGATGTCAACAGTGAGTACATCAGGAAATCTCCATGACATAGAGATACATTGATCATTATATATCTGGTAAATATTTGGAGGAACATCTATCATTATGATATACGCCTGGATATAGGAAAGTATTGCAGGGTGACGAGGACAAGATTCAGCACTGATGCATTTGTGGTGATCTCAGACACGTAATATCATTCCAGAATGTATTCTAGGAGGCAAAACTTGGGGATCAGGAATGAGAACTACACTTATTCGACCAAAAGTGTGTGACAACTTTTCGGCATTCTGGATAGTGATGCACTTGATGGCGCATAATGAAATCAACGTAGCTTGTAAGCGGCAGGTGATGGGGATACTACAGTGCTTTTGGACAAGTAATAGAATCAGAACAACGGCCCAAAGAAAGGTATGGTTGTGATCTTGGAGTATATCCCATGGTGGCGAAGACAGAACTTGTCGGAACAAATTGGAGGGGCACGGATTGCACTAGTCATCATCATCTTGTCCATTGACAGTCACGGCCTCTTTCTAGCTGTCTGAATTGGGGCAACAAGGAAAATCCAAGGACCCCTTGCCTCAATGAGGATCAGTCAAGTTATGGGCTTAGAGGTACTCAGTTACGGTTGGTATCTTGATTGGGATCGGTGATAACTGATACTCCTGAGCATGATTGGGATCAAACTTGAAGGATTGAGGATCATCATAGGAACTTTGAGTACTGCAGATACAATAGTTCCTTTGCATCCTTCCTCAATATGTGCTGGTTAACACAACATTGGTATGTAGGGTGGTGCTTGGAGGTAAGATACAGGGTGAAAGCACTTCTAAGAAAGGTGGAGCAGGGCTTCACCAGCTCAAAGATAAGATCTCTCTCTCGCAGTATACTGCGGGACAGGCTCATTGCGGCACAACTGGATAGTTTTAGCAACCACGATAATTTCGGAGCCCGATTTCTTTCATTCGGGGCATAATGAATAGCGGATACAAATGTATATATGTCAGGATTTAGTCTCGTTCTAGCTCCTCCTCGGCACGCATCTGTCTGATCCGGTCCAACGGACTCCCTTCTACTGGGACTGGGATGGATTCTGGCGATGAGTGGGGAAATATTTTCCTGTACACTTGACTGGTCAGAGATAGCAGATTACTGCAGAACACCACAGACCTATTCCACCAATCGATGAGGTTGCGCACCTCCCGTCCCTCTCGAATGTCATCAAGGACATCAAAGAGGCTGATGTAAAACACCTCTGAATCCATTACCGTATCTGAACGCGAGAATGTGCTGGCAGATGATAAAGCAAAGCGAACCTGAGTGGTAGAATCATAGCCATCAGTGCCCGCTGATGATACTCAACCTGGAAACCCAAACAAAACCCCTAAATGAGTTCGTTCGGTATAACACGAGCCAGAGGAAGGATGCAAGGTGGTCAAATGGCTATCACCAACACCGTGGGTAATCGGGTAAAGGTGAGAATGATGTACGAAGGTGGTACGGAGGGTCCGATGTTGCTAAACAAGGGTCCGATGTTGTTTCGGACACCCTACGAAGGTCCGACGAAGTTTGAAGAATTTCGAAGAATATCGCAAACTGAAGGAGATGTTTAGTGACAAAGATAGGGTCGAGGA
>QFEU01000149.1:0-16860 GCA_003316345.1 Tricholoma terreum | reverse complement strand
TCATCCCCCCTTTCATTGTCATCCCCCTGTTTGGGGCTGCGGTGTGTCGCCTGTCCCCGTCTTTTGTTGTGTTTGCTATTCTTTGTTGTTCTTTGTTTGTTCTTTGTTTGTGGGTGTGGGTCATATGGTACAGCATGTGGCCATCATTAGGATTAGATTAGAACCTAGAAAGAGAATTAGTTAGTTAATTGATAGAAACAAGGAAGAAAACAAAAAAAACATATTGCGCAGCCCAAACGACAGTTGTTGTTTGGGCCATCCGAAATGGGCTGTTTGGGGGCACTTGCTGTTGTAGGCATGGGTGTGGGCGCTGGTATTGCATGTCTTTGTCATCGCTGTTCCACCCACAATCCACCCCACGAGCAGTTGCTCATGAGGCTGGGGACGGGTGGTGTGTCATCGTTGTTCGTCCGTCGTTTGTTGTCATTTGTACGTCATTTGTACATCATTTGTTGATGTTTGTCCATCGTTCATTGTTGTTCGTCCGTTGTTTGTTGTTGTTTGTCAGTCGTCTGTTGTTGTACAGCCCATTGCCGTTTTCCTTCCCTACTGGTCTTGGTGCCATGGTGTTGTCATTCCATCCGTGATCCACCCCATGAGCAGTGGCTCGTGAGGCTGGAGGTGGGTGGTATGTCGTTGTGTGCCGCCATCTGTCCTATTTTAGCGGGGGGGTGGCAGGTTACAAGGTGCATAGGGTGCATACCTCACGGGTATCCCCTCCAAGGGTCTCCTGGCATCCCTCTGTGCCCTCCTCGCCCATGTCAACAGCCTCACATCCCATTTGAATGGGGAGGAGGGGCTGGCTTCATTTACGTCAGCACCCATCATTGGTAGAAGTTCATAACCTGCAAAATGAAGAAATAAAGTTAGTTGATTGAGAAAAACAAGAAATAAAACAAAAAACTTACAGATGGTCCAAACGACGCAATTGTTGTTTGGGCCATTTTGTGCTGTCATGGGCGTGGGCATTGGCATGGTTGTGGCACATCTTGATGGTGGGGGGTTGGCAGCGAGGAAACCCCCTCCGTCTTGCATTTGGAGCAAGGGAGGGGTTGTGGTTGTGGTTGTGGTTGTCATGGTTGTGGTTGTCATTGCCTGGTGGTGGTTGTGACAGAGAGTGATGTCTTTGAGATTTCACGCCCCATGGGGTGCTCATGTGACCTGACTACTCATTTTCAGCTAAGTCCAACTTCTGAGTTCTCGGTGCCAGCTGATCAGCATCATCACTCACCACCACCACCTCCGCCACCTCCTCCTCCTCCACCACTGCCGCCACTCCCACCATGGCAAACACCACTAACGGCTGTGAATGAGCCAATCGGACGCAACGCGGGCCCAAACGACGATTGTGTTGTTTGGGCCCCAGGTAAGTTTTTTTGTTTTCTTTCTTGTTTTTCTTAATTAACTAAATGTATTTCTTCTGTTTTCAGGTTATGAACTACTACCAACAATGGGTGCCGATGCAAAATGTCCCCCACCACTGCCATGAGCAACTGCTCACGGGGTGAATATGGGGTGCAAGAGCGACAGCGAAGATGGATGGCGGACGAGAGGACCACCCACCAACGACGACAAAAATGAGCACCAGGGCCCCACGACAATGGGGAACGGTGTCACACTAAAGTTTGTTTTTAGTGTCCAAGCGTCACTGGAACTTGATGTGTAGAATGGGCTAGCCTGGTTGTTCATGGGTACGGTGGTTGTATTTGTTTAAACACTTGCTCCTAACAATTTGTGGTACAGCAGTGGCTGTTGATACGGCAACAGTGGTGGAAGACTATAAATGGGCTTAGGTCTATCAGAGACTTTAAGCAGAAGCAGATGACTTGGGTTACGGCAGTGACTGTTGATACGGCAACAGTAATAGAAGACTATAAACAGGCTTAGGTCTATCAGAGACTTAAGCAGAAACAGATGACGATGACCTAGTTCATACCACTCGGGGCTGGACTGAAGTCAGAAGGCAGTAAGTATGTTGTGCTGGACAAGGTTCCTATCTTAGGTCTTGTACAGATGGACAGATATTCTAGGAGGTCTATGCTAGAGGCTCCTAAGGTGTAGTGAACAGGACTTGGAGAAGAACTTTGCTGTTAAACTCTTGGGAGGTAAGAAAGAACTTGTTGTCAGGGAGCTGGGGAAGAAAGAACTATATTTTAGAGGAGGAAACCTCCTCCTTTTATACTCTAAGAACAATGGACTACTATATAAGAAGTTTCTATCCTAATAAGTAAAACTGTAAACCTGACTCATGAAAGTCTGAGTCATTGGAACCTCAAAGAACAGAGTAGAACCTGTAAGAACAAGGTGGATCCTGACTCACTGGATCATGAGTCAGGGAATGAACTCTGAGTCACTTGGAATGAGTCACTGGGAACTTGATGGAACATCGTGGAACATGTGAGAACAATGTGGGCCCTGACCTAGCAATGAGCCAAACTTGAGTATGCCTGTGCATACAAATCTGTCTCATTGTTTGGGTGGACTGCTAGCCAACTGTGAGCCACTACTTGGCATGTGTGGTTAATTGTGTCCTTCTGCCATTGTAGGTGTAAGAACTGCATAAGTGTCTTCTAGGCAAGTGAGAGCTGCTTCCAGATTATGGGCAAGAGTTGCCAAAAGATAAAAGATGAGCCATGTCACTTGGCTAAGACATCTGTTAGCTGCACCAGCTATGTGGCCAAATCCCTGTCACTTTAACCTGAAACCAGTTTCAGGTGTGACATTTGTGAGGAACGAAAATGAAACTGTCCCTAGTCGCGACTTCTTCATTATCTCTGGACCAGCATTATATTACGAAATTGCCAAAACCCTCCAATTTCTCAGGTATTCTATTTCAATCCAACACATGAGGCACTGAAAAAGTCCATTTCCCCTTTTGGCTCTTCTAACCCCGACATGTTCCAATCCCTAGACCATGCTAGGTGGCCCAGGAATAGAAGCCATAGTACTGAAGCGGACCTGGCGGCATGACTGGGATTTCATATTCTGAAGATTAAGTGACAGATCCAATGGTGAAACAGATACCATGTGAGCAAGGGATTCTGATGATGTGGGAGTTGGTGGTGGAGGAAACGGGCAATTGGTTTCAACTTCTGAAAATTTCTTTTTTAGACTTCTCCACATGCTCATATACTCTAATTGTTTCTGCTTACCATCATCTGTTTCTTTGTTGCCCGGTACCGCATTTTGCTGGGCTTGGGCATGTTTTGCCTCAATTCTACAAACTACGATGGCAAAGATGATGAGGGCTACAAGAATAACACCGGTAACTGCTGAAAAGGCAATCTCGAGAGTGTCACCCATAGCGAGTTATATGAGTAACATTGAGGGTATGAGTCTTTTAATTAAATGACTTTTCTTTTATGAACACGTGACATTGCTTGCTAATCATTTCATCAAATCTCCTGGGCGCATCATATATGCATTCTGACATTAGAGTGAATTGCCTGGGGATTGACTAGCAAGGCACTTGTATTGCAGTATTCTTGTTGTAAAAATGGCACATGTCTCCATCGCTAATTATAAGTTGAGTACTCCATGATGCATATGGGCAGGGGCGGTATAGGAAATGAATTACAGCAGTGTGAGAGTGTTGATGATGTAGTGGTGGTTTATTCCTAATTCCCAAGCAGCCGATGAATATGTCCTTCTGACTCCATCTGTATAGAGTCCACATGTGATTGAAGTTCAAGAGATGTATGCAACCAGTGTGATGGAAGGTGAGAAGACGATAAGTGTGAGGGTAGATACTGAAATGAGTCGGTGCTCTGCCCCAGGGACCGAGATGTCCCCTGGGACAGTGTGGTAAGCTGAATGTCATGTCCAGATCCAATATCTAAAAGGGTCCATGGTAGCCCAGGGTTGTGATACATGGAACATGGATAACTAACTGTGGTTAAAATCCAGTGATGAAACATGGAAAGACTGTCGAGATTCAAAATTATAGAATGGGGAGTAATGATACTCCATGTAGCAGTGTGTTCCCAGCCAGAGGAGAAAGACAAGTTTCAAACAGATGTATTCTGCAATTCCAACTGCTTCTAAGGTCATGGTTCCTGGTGTATCGGTGAATGACTGCACGCGCCCAGGTTAAGTGTGAGTTGGTAACACGTGGACAAGTGGATATTATTTACAGGTAGTGTTTCAAGGTCCGGTCTATAGAACCGAAAATAATCATAGGACTGAACTGGACCGAACCTAGGTCCGGTCTTTTTTTCGGTTGCAGTTGCCCATATTTGGGATCATTCCGGTTGCCGGTTGCCTCATTTCAAAAATATTTGAAAACCGTTCGAAGACCAGTTTGAATCAGTTGCAACCGGTCTTCCTACTGTATTATATACTTGTATAAATGTATCTACTTTACAAGAAAAATACAACTAATATGTACTATATTAATACTAATTACTATTTATATTATTTACTATGTAGAGGGAGGGACAATGGGACGAGCCCGGGGGGGAAAGTACTCAAAGAAATGAGTGCTTATATACCCTGTGGCTGCGCACAGACCATTTGGTTGTGCTCGCGCCCCAAAAAAAGAAAGTGGCACCACTTGCCAAACAATTCCCACAACTACCAACAACCCACATCACCGCTTTGTTTGCTCTCACCACCAACAACACCCGCGCCGTCTAGCTCAGAAACACCCCCACCTCAACTGGATGACTGCAAAGTGGGCCCAAACGACGAGCTAGTCGTCGTTTGGGTCCCAGGTATGGTTTTGTTTCTTACTTCTACTAAATAACTAATCATCCTTTTTTCTTTTTAGGTTCTTGCCACTTGATAACGATGTCTCCCACCCACACCCCCGACCTCTCTCAGTACCACATGCCCTATGCGGCTGCTGTGAGCCTCTGGTCACAGGGTCGCAAGGGGTCCTGTTTCTGGACAACGATACACGGTTGCCACGTCACAGTGCCACCACCCCGAATGACGTCTCCCATCCACACCCCCTGACCTCTCTCGGTACCCCATGCCCTATGCGGCTGCTGTGAGCCTTTGCTCACAGGGTCGCAAGGGGTCCCATTGCTGGACAACGACACGTCACAGCACCACCACCCCACCTGCGAGCCGAACGAACAGTGGCGTCGCCAACGCCAACGCCCGCCAACGCCAACGTCAACGCCAACTCCAGCGCCAATGCCAGCGAACACCAATGCCAACGCCAACTCCAGCAAATGCCAATGCCAACACCAGCAAACACCAACGAACGCCAACGCCAACGAACAGCGGGGAAGACGAACAAGTGGGGGGTGACCAATGAACAGTGGGGAGACAACGGGGACAACGAATAGGTAACAACGGACAGCGGGACAACAACATGGCACCGATGAGCACAACGACCCCCACTCTCGCCAGAAACGCGAGACGATGGGGGCGGTTTTTTTTTTTTTCATACTTTTTTTTATATTCATTCCATTAACAACCTGTCACTGCCGCGAGCACCTGCTCGCGGGGTGTCTTTTAATTAGTTTTATTTAATACAATACAAATTTTAGTTAAGAGACAAAAATGGCAGGTAAAACCGGTTAGAACCAGTCTTTGGGAGGCAACCGGACTGACAGGGACCGGTTGTACTCGGTTCGGTTGCGGTCCCTCCAACTTGGGTGATGGTTGCAACCGGTTGTGGTTGCTGGTTGCCCATTTTGGGGTCGAAAAACCGGACCGAACCGGACCTTAAAACACTATTTACAGGTGTCCTATAAACGATAGATGACCTTGTCTCTCTAATGTGTCAAGGTATACTATGGGATTCCGTAAACGAGCTTGGTATGCTTCTTTTTGGAGCCTGTGAGGGATGTTAAGCAATGGGGCTGGTACCCATACCGTTTCTTCCTCCGAATAGATATTTGATTCCCTAATCCCACAAATTTGGATTGCCACAGCTGCATATGATCCAAGAAATCCTTCTATGCCAAGAACGACAATCAAGGTTGCATCTAAAAGTAAAATGGTGTCTCCAGCAGAGAGGAGCTCATTTGCTTCGGTAATGATCCACTTTATACCATCACTTGGAGCATTCATTATAGTGGCCATTTTGACAATTTTGTTGATGCCTGGCTGCTGGGCCATCTGACTGGCATTTACTGATGAGATAGGTTTAGCCCAAGGGCATTTTGATGCGCACCTATCTTCTGGTTCTAGTGTAGAGCCTGAACCTGGTGTCCATGATGAGGGCATGGTTTGATATATGAATTGTATATGCCACAGTAGAAGAGGTATGGGTGAAGGGGTGCTGGTGAGTATATAATTGAAAAATGTGTTATGAGTGGGATAGTGGAAAAATCCACTTCGATATAAAATAATCAGAGAATGAACACGGTGTTAATCATGAAAGACAATTGACAAATCATAAAAAGGTAAGGAAGAAATCAGGTCTCTTTTCTTTTTCCAAACGAACTTTCTCCTGGTCCTTTTTTCTGCAAAAGAAGATGGCTTGAATCAATCCAAAAAAAGATGCTGCCTTGGACTATCCAAGAGTGTAGCTTAATGAGTAACAAGAGATACGGGGGCATATCAACCAAAGAAACCAGAAATGGTATCAGGGTGTATTGCGGTCTTGAATTCTCCTGCCCCTTCTTGCTTTCTATCAAACATGCCAAGAAATCCTCCTAATCGGATCTTGACTACTCTTCTTTTCCTGCTCCCACCGATTGTGTGCAATTCATGGGAGCCACATGCTTCACACAAGGAGCAGGTCTGTGCATTATGGACAGTTGAGAAGTATAATGCATAGGTGTAGTAACATCAAAGGTTATAAGTCCAAATAGATAATGTGTACAGTCTGATCCAAACAGGTGCAGTAGTGAGCGAAAATGTTAAGTGGGAGTGAGTACAATCAAAAATAGTTCCTCAGCCTGTGCAGCTTCTTTTCTATGGCTGGATGGAATATTCAGAAGATCAGTAGGAATCCAGAAGAGGGGGTGACAGCCACCATCAACTGTGGAAAGTTCAATGATAGCATACTTTCCCAGAAAGTATACAATCTCCATTACCACTGACAAACCAAAGGACAGAATCCTATCATCACCCTCCTCTGAAAAGTCCAAAATAGGTATTGAGTAGACCAGAGAACCTATTCTGAGCTTCCTTGATACCCTGGTAATCATCCTCCTGACTTTGCAGTTATTTATGTCGGAAAAGGTGGAGACGTGTATCCAGTTATTGACTGAAGAATCCATATCCATTCATTTCCTCATCCTCTGAGAGGTCCAGTCCACTGTCCAGGAATTCAGTATATTCTTGCTTTCTTGAAGAACAATACTTGTATACCTGTTGTCGTCCTCACTTCCCTCATCTTCCTCATTGTCCCAGACTGTATACGAGGGTGCCAAGAAGCGGTCTGGCTCTAGTAGGCAATGGGGAGATGCAAGAGAGGCTTCCCAGGTAAAGTACATTGAGCACATGCTGAAGGAATGAAGTGCAATTGATATGGTTTGAATTCTTTTTCAACAATATGCTGGAAGGGGATGACTTAGGCAAGTCTGGGAACTGGTGGTGCATGATTCCTGTCTTGGGAGCTATCCTTTCCCAATTTAGGCAAGACTGAAATTTTGCGTCCTCAGGGTCATGTACTTCTTCTCCCATGGTTAGGCTAGAGCATACAGGCCATTAAGTACATTCAGCAATAATAAGGGAGGGAAATGGTCAGTAGGTAGTATAGTGTCCATAGATTGTCCATAGTTATTGGTATTTAGAAGAGAGAAGGAGTAAATCCAGGAAAAAGAATTTGAGCCCACTGGGCTTCGAGTGCGTGAGATGGGGGTATGTGAAGAAGACCAGTATGTATCCAGAATACAGGCTTCTGTGACTGGAGCCCTTCTAATTGAGAGTAGTAAATTGCACAATGGCATAGGATCTGATAAAGATATAAATCCGAGACAAGACACACATTCCAACATGAAGAAGATCTTCATCATCATCATCAACCTCCCCCATAGGAATGGTGTAAAACACCAATCCCTCTCCTAACTTCTGTGAGACCTTGGTTATCTCCCAATGGACTCTGCACCAGTCACTCCGCACAGTAAGCATGAGTTCTGCAAAGTCCTGGATGATGATGTCCAAGAAATGTGATTGCCCTGCCATGCTAGATGCGACTCAGAACTATTCCTAGTATGGCAATATATATAATACCTTGTAGAGTTGAGATCCCAGACAATGTAGCTTGTAGCAGGCTGGCCATCCATTTCTTTTGAGGGATCGTGAGATGGAGTGCAGTGAGTATGGTATAGTGGGTAAGTGACAGAGAGTGGATGGGTTTTTAGCACCCAACCTCTATAGGCTGGTTGGTCAGGTCAAAACAGGCCATGTTGTGCGTGTTGAGTCCTGATTGCATTATTGATTCTGAATCCAGGCAATTCAGATTTGGGCATTATGTCCCTTTAGGGTTTTGTCCATTTCTGGACTATATGCCCCGCTTTAAATTAACTGCATTAGCTCAATCCAAGACAGGTCCTGAATGAGCTGTTGTGTGGAATGCGCAATCCCTCCATTACACCTTAAGTGGCTTTCTCCCACAATATTAATCCATGCAGCAACATGTAGCTCATACAGATGCATAATGGCATGTCTAAATCCAGCATTTGCAAGCCATCCGCCCTCACTGTCCGACCGGCTATTTATTTGTCTGACATCATTTGGCCCCCTGACAATTGCCATGAGGCTAATTATATTGATTGGATTGGTGGTACAAATCCAGATCCGGTATGATCCATACATGGGCCTGGTACCCGAGTTATGGATCTCTCTGCTTCAGTTAAAATGTTTGCTAGTTCCTCTGGGTGGACTGCATGAATAACATCTGTGGGCTGCATTCTGGTGAAATAAAGCTCGCTTGGGGCAACCTCATTGGGCTCACTAATGGATGTTTCATCTGAGGTCAGATTGGATATTAATGCAAGGAGATTTAGAGATCTGTCAGATCCTAGATCTGTATCTACTCCTGAATCTAGGGACTCAGGGTCTTCCTCAGAAGTGTCCATAATTGGTTGCTGATCCCCGGACCCGATTCCGGGATCTATGTCATGATCATCCAATTCCTCCTCGCCATTGTCGCATGGTTCCAATAATGTTGGATCATCACAGTGAATATATGATATTAGACGGAACACTGCATAATGTTGTTGGTGAAGGACTCCACCTAATTCCATGAGAATATAACTTCCTCCCACTGTCTTTCGGACAACCTCATAAGGTCCCAGATACCTAGGGTGAAACTTGAACTTGTTCAGTGTGTTCTCATGCCGCTTGTTCCTGACCAGCACTAGTGATCCTTCAGGGTAGTTTGCCTTCTGGAGTCTCCTAGAATATCGTCTATTAAACTGTTCTTTAGACCATAATCAGGCAATTTTGAGGACCTGTGATGCCCGTTCTAGATCACTCTCATGTTTTTGCAACTGCCACATCCACAGTGCAAGTAGGTCTGATGTTTTCATTCCTGAGTGGAAACCTTCCACTAGAAATGTGGCTTCAAATAAATCAAAGGGCAATAGTGGGTGCAGTCCATGTAACAAATAGTATGGGGAATAGCCCGTTACACTATTGACTGTTACACTGTCGGCAAATACTGCTTGGGATATTTGGCTGGGCCAATTCAATGCTCTTCCATCTGCATCTTTCTTGCATGACTTGACTATGGCTTCTCGCAATATATAATGTCCTCTTTCTACAACTCCATTTTTATGTTTATTGTAGGGAGAGATATGAACTCGAGGAATTCCTAGGCATGTGACCAACCGGTCAAATGCCCCCTGTACTTCTGGACCATTGTCTGTGGTTACTTGTGCCACAGCACCATACCAGTAGTAAATCTGGTCTCTGAAGAAGCTTGCAAGGGCTTCTGATCTGATGTTTTGTAGTGCACGAGCCTCTGTGACTCCAGTAAGGTCATCCTTGGCTGCAATAATATAGTGATAACTTCCATAAGCTGGCATATACATCACATCCACATAGATCTTCTGAAAGAGTGTGCTGGGGGTAGAAATAGTGACTGGTACTTCCATCCTTCGGGTGCTGCAGATCTGGCACTCATGACAAGAGGAAACATGATGGTGTATGTCGGTATGCAAGTGTGGCCAAAAGAACCTTAATCTTACCAATTCAAACACAGCTTGTTCTCCCTTATGTCCCAGGTTCTCATAAGCCTGGGTTAATATAGCAATCCACTTCTGAGGGTTAGTAATGACTTGAAGTGGAGGGTGTGAATGGTTCTGCTTGAACAATCTTTTGTCCTTTACAAAGAATTGTAGGGATTTCCTAAGAAAATACTTTATTGCTTGGAGGGACTTGCCAGGGGATACCTCTAATGTTTCCAAAAATCTTTGGATGTCCACAAGCATCTGATCAGGGCGTGAGAGTTGAGGGGAACTGGATAGAAGCACATAGATGCTATATGAGAGTCTGGTGGGGGTGTGAAAATCAAATTCATATGGCTTATCATGATCGGGGATTGTCATCAGTAATGCAATATCCTCTAACCAGGATTCATCATAAGGCTCTACTGCCTCATCCTTGCCAGGCTGTCTGCGAGACAGAGCACTGGATCCTTTAAACTGAGAGGCAGGCACATGATTTAACTTAAAATCATGCAAAAGAATTCCCTGAATCCAGCGATTTAGGGCATTGTTTGGTTGCATATCAGGGTTATTGATCATATTCTTCACATAGGATGCATCCATTTCTACAATAAGATTTGGAGCACCCACTAGATATATTTTCCAGGCAGTGAGTGCCCAGAATAATCCATACAACTCCAGCTTTGATTGAGAGTATCCCTGATGCATGGCATGTAGTGGAATAGATCCATAACAGGCAGGGCGGTGTTTTCCATCCTCATCGATTTGTGAAAGAATAAACCCAACTGCAATATAGCTGGTGTCTACTGAGAGAATCACAGGCCTATCTGATGCATAATCAATTGGATGGAGGACTGGTGCAGTGGTTACCAATTGCTTTAACATGTCAAAGCTGGTCTGACATTCATCAGTCCATTCAAAATCTGCATCCTTTCTTGTAAGCTGGACAAGTGAATGGGCGATATGTGAGAAGTCTTTGATCCAAATGCATACTGTTTGTTCCACATAGCCCAAGAAATCTTCTGACTTCTTTGACTGAGGTAAGTGGAGGCCAGTTCAAAATTTTAGCTACTCTATCATCATCAGGAGACCATCCTTCAGCAGAACACTTCTGCCCAACAATTACAACTTCAGGTCGGCATATTTGAGTTTTCTTGGGAGAGAAGTTAGCTCCAGCACATTTGATCTGGTGCATGATGCGATGCACATCTTGGGCATGTTCCCACACAAAGCAACAAATTCCAGGATTCTCCAAAAGAGTTTCAGGGTTGCCATATTTATCTAAATATTGTGTGGCTAGTCCTTTGATTGGAAGATCATCAATGAAGATGTTTGCCACATCTGGAATTTCATCTTGCAGGATGAATGTCATGCACTTTTGAAATTCAGCTGGGGAGTTAGTGTAGCCCATGGGAAGTGCTGTAAGTCGTAGCAATCCCAGTGGTGTATAAAAAGCAGTCATATCACGGGACTTCGGATCAACTATTCGGGCATCAAATCCCCAGAATAGATCAAATACTGTGTAGCATTGGCGGGCTCCATAGGATTCAACAAAGTCATTAATTATTGGTAACTGACTTGCATCACGGATGCTGACTTTGTTCAGTGGCTGAAGATGATGGACTATCCTCAGAGATCCATTTTTCTTGAGCACACAGAACCAACACCCTCTGTAGGATGATTGGCTTGGTTCATACACTCCCGCTTCCAGCTTGCTTTCAGCATCTCAATGACTTTATTTCTAATTCCTGGTGGAATTGGGATATTCTTGTATTCCCAAGGAGTGTGAGGGATAGTAGGCATGATGTAATCTGAGAAATATTCCTGCTTTAGTGTGCCACAGTCCTTCTCCTCATAAGGAAGTGTGGTTTCATTTAATTTCAGCACATGCTGAAATAATTTCTCTTCTTCTGGCCATAAGAAATTGTCATGGTTTACATCTAGATCTTTCATTTGTTCATCAGTAAGTCGTTCTGTAGGAACAAAAGCAGGAGGAGTAGGAGAAAGTGGTGTCAATGAGTCCAAACGATTGCCTGGTTGTGATCTGCGAACTCTGGCATCCTCTGGAAATGTTCCTGAAACTGGGTGCACCTTTTGTGCCACACATTTGTATGCAGAGTAGACATTGAAGTGCAAATCTCCAATGTCATTTCTGGACCAAGTTATTGTTGATGGAAAAATGAGTGTGTCTTTATTCCAATTGATAGGTGCCTCATCAGGGTATGAAGCAGAATATTGGTTGTCTAGAAGAAACACAACTAGGCTGTTAAAAAGCCCATTATAAGTTGTATCTTCTTTTTCAATTTCCTCTTCTTCACTTTCCACATTGTCATCAGTGCTCATTTCAGCTTCTTCATCTATGTCCCCCCAGTCTTCTCTCTCACTGAGCTCATTAGATTCAAACTCTGAATCTGATATCTCAATTAAATCAGGTAAGCCCTCACCTTGGGAGTCTATATCAGAGTTCACTTGGTCATCCAAGATGATCAAACTACAAGTCTTCTGTTCACGAACCACTTCATTTGACCTGGAGAAACCAACTTCAATTTCTGGATGGAGGTTACAAGATTTCAAACTAGTATTACATTTGGAGGATTCAGCATAGGGTCCTGGTGTGGGAGAGAGGGGGGTTAAAAGCAATAGTGACGACAGCAGTAAGGGGAAGATAAGGGAAAGGTTCCTTGTACATCACTAAGGTGGCAGCAGAAAAAGAGTGCAAGTGATGAGTGAGAGAAATGATGGGGACATATATAAAGAGGAGTACAGGAGTGACATATAGTAGGAGGAGGACGAGAACATGGTGGTACAGAATGTAGTGGTACATAAGGAGATTGTGGCATAGAATAATATACAAAGGGTTGAGATGAGGTAGCTGCAGCATAGAGTGGTTGACCAGGAATATTGCCCCCAGAGTTGTGGTGAGTCCAGGGGTGATAATTGAAAGGGGGAACTGATGTTTATAGAGTGAGGGATGGGGTATCCCATAGCAAGGAGTACTTAGCTCCTTGGTTGTCATACTGTGTAACAGGAGTCAGGTAGCCTGCCTCAAAGAGAATATATGCATCCTTTGACATAAAGGGTACCACTGCTCGGACACGACGCAGAGCATTGGCAACTTCAAATCTTTCCATGCTTTCAAAGACATATGCGGCATGGTGGAGGAACTCATCTTCCTCTGGGGTGAGTAGTGGGTTGCAAGGAGTCATGGGGACTCGGATAGGATGAGGATATGTGAGAGATGTGGAATCCCGATGAATACATTCACATGAAAATCCTTGAATGTGAAGTATTTTGGCTGAGTCAAGATACCAAAAGAATGGACAGTGGCAGTAGAAGAAGTCGTGAGTGTCGTCCTCCTTATCATAGGTATCTACAAAACCCTGTATTTCTGGAGTGAGCAGATGTTCTGAGAGATCCAGAAAACCTTCATTGAGATAATAACGAGCCTGACAAAGATCAATGATCTGAGGGTTCCAGGGGTTGAAGGCAATATTGTCATTAGAATGTTCATATGGGTTGGGGTAGAAGTCAGTGAAGAAGGAGTCAGCGCCTTCTTGTCCCAGTGGTTGGTCTGCCCAACAAGCTGGACTATCCTTCTTTGTACGGTGACTAGATGAGAGCTGTGAAATACCAAGGGCAGAATAAGATGGTGACTTCTGCTTGAGATTGTGTTTCCGGTTTGCTGTGTCTGGCTTTCCTCTCCAGTCCTTTGGTTCAACAAGAGAACTTCGGATGAGATTGTCTGCCTTGATAAAGGGAGCCATAAGCAGAGAGAATGGATGAGGAAGGTTTCCAGATCGAGCTGTGTATGCAAGTATCTGGTTATCCCAGGCCCGAAGGGGATGATTGTCACGTAAGCCTGGGAACTCTAAGGTAAAGTGATATCTGATGACTGGTACTCTGTTCTGTGCACACCATGTGGGGTGGCCAGGTGGAGGGGGAATTTGATCAAGATCAGACTGCAAGATAGGTGTGGAGTCTTCACCATGTGTGTAGACAAACCAGGTGTTGGCATCATTGTGTCCCCATGGGTCTGGTTTGCTTGTCTTCTTCTCATAATACCGGACATTATCTATTGGTGGCTGGTCAGCCACAGGAGGGCTGTCAGCTGGTACCAGAGAAGGTGATGACTGTGAGGAACTAATAGAGAGGTGGCAAGGAGGAGTATCTTGTTGTGGAAGTACTGAGGGAGTGTCAATAGGAACATACTTAGTTCCATCAAAGATGAGAATCTCCCCTTCCTCTATCTCAGTGTCAGATGACCGAAGGGAAGGAGAAGAAGCTATATCCATTGAGGCAGCATCAAGTTGATCAACCTCTTCTGAGGAGCTATCAGAAGATGTGCCCATAGGAGAGCTAGGTTGATTGAAAACCTCTGATTGATTTCCATGAAGCCAAAGAGCAGCCTCTACAATTGCATCCCAATTGTCAGCAATTGGACATGGAATATTGTGGTATCCAATCTTACCAGGTGCATTATCCTTTGGCTTTCTGAGTGGAGTTATGACTGGTCCTTCTTGAGACAATTGGGCCAACAGCTCTTGAAGCTCTGGGGCAGACTTCTGTCGGAGTGATAAATAGAGGTCATGGCGAAGCTGAGCAGGGATTGTAGATGTGTCAAAAAATTGAGTAACTAGAGGGGCCAAGGGGCTGGTGGAAAACTCAGGACTAACAGCTGACTGGGCTGCATGGTTAAGACGTCGGAAAACAATCTCAATGAGTGTATTTGAGGCTGCAGAGAGAGTTGCCTGTACTGGGAATGCCAGCAGAGGACTTATAAGGGGTGAAGGGGTTTGTATTCCCATAGTAGATTGGTCTACCGACATTTCTCCCTCCTCTGAGAAATTGTCAGCAAGAGCTTGGGATGAGTTGGCAAGGCTGGTAACAAAATCCAGGACTTCATTGCCAAAGTGATAGCTGCTTTGGTCTGCCTGTGTAGATCGTATGCTAGACATGGATTCAATGGGAGGGGGTGGAGAATCCATCATAATTATAGAACCCGGAATTGCAGCGATGCTGGAGGGAGAGTTATCTTCTACATATTTGAGATCACTTGACTCCTCCAAGAGAGGAGGTGATGGAAGAGAGTTTGCAAGAAATGAATTCTCCTGATTTCCAGTATCCATAGACATGGCATCCATACCACTGTGTGCAGATGGGTGCTCATCAGCTTCTCCATGACTTTCACTGGCTGAGGTCGTGCCAGCTGGATACTCATGCACAGTTGAAAGCGGGAGGCTGTTCGCGAGGAACGATTCCTTGTGAGTACTGGTGGATATATTCATTTCACCCACATCATCATGCATAAATGACAATGAGGGGGACAGGCTGGTGAGTGGGGAGTCCCAATATGTCCCAGGAGTAGCCTTATCCTCAGACCCCGAGATTTTGTCACACACAACGGATGTCTCCAACTGTCTAGTTGTATGGTTCTTCTGGGTGAGGATCCTTGAGTGGGCCCTCTTGCCCTTTCCTCGCTTCCCAGAATTCTTGGAGGCCTTGACCCCCTTTCGAGGGATAGGTGGTGTACATAGCTTAGCAGACTTGGATGGTGGGTGACATGGGTGTAATACATGACAGGACTCAATTTCTGAGAGGGCTGGGGTGGTAGTCGAGGTTTTCATAAAGGATTCAGGTGTGGGGGCTGGTATCGAGACAGTGAGGGGTGAGTTGGGTGGCACAGAAGTGGATGGGGGTGGGGGAGATATAGCAGCTGTAGGGGTGATCTCTTCAGGGGGAAATAGGGGTTGAACTCTTAACTGATGTGCTAAACCTTTTAGCTGGTACTTGCAGTCCTTCATCATCTCGTCGTACTCCATCTCTGGGTGCAGCACAAGTTTCTCCCACTTCTCTGGGAGGTCTGCTTCCTCCTCTGATTCATCATCCGAGTCATGATAACGGCATGCTACACATCTCAGTGGTTTGGAGGGAGCCTCGGTAGATGAATTCAAAGGCTGGAGGAGGGTCTCCTTACCCTTCACCAAGCTTCCATTCCCTTGATTCTTCTCCCCAAGTAATACATTCCCTCCAGTTCTGCCAACTAGGTCAACACCAGACATTAGATCCATTGATGGTGAGACATACCTTTCAGATGCTTCAGGAGGCCCTGCACACCTCTCCTGTACCCTCTGTAAGTCCTCCTTCGTCTTCTGTAAGTCCTTCATTTCGTTTTCCCCTGCCAGCTCATCATTCAGGGATACGTCAAATCGGCATGGCCGTTTCGACGGATGGGCAGACACTGGTTCAGAGACCTCGAGGGGAGTCTCAGATCGTTCCTGCACCTTCAGTAGGTCCTGGTTTACCTTCTGGAAGTCCTTCCTTACATTGTTTCCCCTGCCCAGTTCATCATTCGAAGATATGTCGAATGGGCATGGCCGTTTTGATGAATGGGCAGAAACAGATCCAGAGACCTCAAGGGGAGTCTCGGATCGTTCCTGCGCATTAGGTAGGTCCTTCTTCACCTTCTTAAAGTCCTTCCTTACGTTGTTTCACCCGCCCAGTTTATCATTCGAAGATACATTGAATCGGCGTGGCCATTTCGACGAAGGAACAGAAGCTGGGGTGGGGGCTGTGTTAGACGAAATGTGAGGCCGCGCAGCCTTTGCCACATCCTTATGGGGTTGATATACACGTCGGAAAAGCTGGTTGGAGAGGAATGAGTCGACGGGGAAGAGTGGACCCGCAACCGCGGCCAGCACAGTTGCAGTGGTGGGGGAAAATATCTGTACTTTACACTCCCCCCCCTAGTCCGAGCGGACTCCGAGCTGTCCGAGTAAAGTCCGAG
>QFEU01000146.1:0-22097 GCA_003316345.1 Tricholoma terreum | reverse complement strand
TATTTTCCAATATATCTCACTTTTCTTTGGGGGTTTTATGATGAATAAATTTGGAAATTATATCTGATTTATGCGCAGTTTATACCATGAATATAATATCAATCTATTCCCAATAAATCCAGTGCATATATGGTGTCCTTATGGAGGAATAAATTTTAAATATATTCAGATTTTATCAGATGGATATACTGGGAATACATTTTAAATTCATTCCCATTATATTCCCATTATATCCACTGTTTGTATGATCCCAGGCCCGCAGTGTATGTTGTAAATATAAGCAGGTTTGATGGCAGGACAACAGTGAGTGGGGGGTAAGTGGACATTGATGAGGAGGTATATAATTAGATGACAATGGTGATGACAGATGACAGGCAGAAGCTGGATGTGGGAAATATATTCTACTTTAAGCAGATAGTAAAGTGGCAACTTTGATGCATGGATGTAAATAGTCAATTAACAGTACATGATACATAAAACTAGAGATAATGGCTGAATGATCCCCCTTCAGTGCTTGGTTACCATCAACACGAGAGTATATGCATTGTCTGAATGTTGACATGACTGCCAGAACCTGAAGGTTTAGTGCTGCACAGCATGAGGCAAAGGCTTTTTCACTGTTGTGCCTTCATGCTTGAACAATTTCAGTCTGCCTTCCAAGTCTAGGCAAAAATCCATCATATATAAATATTGGTGGTGTTGGAACAGTGAAATAGCCACAATTGTGATTAGGAATGCAACCCAGACCACATGTGCCAAGGGTTGTGCATTGTATCTTTATGAGGAAGGTATGTCCAACTTTGGTGTCTGGCTGAGCTCATGACCTTAGCAATACTTACCAGGGTTGTGGCTGAGAGATGGGAAGACCAGGTTGTGTGCCCCAAGAAGTTTGGAAACTTTATCTAGCATAATCTATGTAGCCTTCTATAGTTTTGCAGGTAAGGTCAGTCAAGGTGCTGGTGTCTGCCCTGGTACTGTTTGTGGTAAGTACAAACTAGTAAATCATGTAGATCATGGGAAACTACTGCTATTCCACCAACCCAATCAATATATGTCTGTTCTTATAAACCAGTTTCCAAGAATTAGGGAATATATTGTTATTGTTTTTTTTTTTTACATAATATGACTTTATCAAAATTTTATCAAACCCCTGATGCAGCCACTCTGCCCTGTACTTACAAACTCTGCCTGGTCACACTGGCACCTCCACAATTTTCTGATGTAAGCCTTAACCTTACAGCTGAATTCAAAACAATAGGCCACTTCTAAAAAATTACACACATTGTGGGCCCTACATTTTGATCTCCGAAAAGGTTCCTGAGATCTGAAATCTACAATTCAGTAATTTGTTAGTGGTACAATTTCACTGGCTACATTGTAATGAGGCATCACATATCTCAAAAATGCAAAGATATTGCATTGCATATGTTGTTGAATGAAAATGTCAGCGACAAAAATATCTGATGTTATACCCAAAATCAGCAAACAAGTTATGAGATGCCTTCATGAAACATTTCATGAGACTGATGAGTCAGTACACAACCCAGTATGCCCTGGCTGACCTCGCTTGCTTGATAGTATTCATGCATGTGTGAGTTGGTTTTTGTTATCTTATCTGTGCAGTGTATATCATGATTGTTTGATATTTTCAAGTTTCTCAAGAGCTGCATTGAGCAGCAGCCAGATATGACACTTTAAGAACTGCAAAAACAGATTCATGAAGTTTGTAACACCATAACCTCAACAGTAACAATTGCAAGAACCTTATGTAGGCAAAGATTCAGACAGAAGAAGATTAGTACTATAGTCACTATAGTAATGATAGCAATCATTCTCAAGTCTGTGGTTACAGATCTCATGTACTGCAGTAGAATGCAGTGAAGTTGATCACACCAACTACAAAATGCTTGTAGGGGAGCATTTCTGGCTAGAACACTTTGTCTTTGCTGATAAGAGTCATTTTAATCGGCTAACTCTCTGGTGGTCTTATGGATGGGCTCCCTATGGAAGCCATGCATGATGGAGGGATTTTTTCCTTTGAGGTTAAAAGTATGCAAGAGTTTCAGATGCAGCTTCCAGCTACTGATGATTTATTACAGATATTCTATCTTGCCTGCCTTATCTCTTGATGGTATCCTGTACTTGGAAGTGTTGGAACCTTCTTTCACAGGTGAAGAATTTTGTGATTTTGTTGAGGGTGTCCTAGATCAGATGTAGCCATGGCCTCTGCCTCATTCAGTGCTCATCTTAGACAATGCAGGTGTTCACAAGGTACCAGACATCCAAGAAATGGTTGAAGCAGGATGTGTACCTATGTATGCTCATTACAACAGCACCAATTCATTTTTCTCCAGTGGCATGCATCTATTATATCTACCATCTTATTCTCCAGACTTGAATCCAATCAAGGAGGTGTTTTCAGCAATCAAGGCCTGGCTTCAAGCCAATCATGAATATATACTCAGTGAGACTGAAGGCCCTGAGGGTGATCCCTATGCTATGATATGGGAAGCAGTAGATTGTGTTGTTACTCCTGAAAAAGCATACAGCTGGTATGTCAAAGTCGTATTCTCATAGGGCAGAAATCCATTGGAAATGCATTGATGATACTTGGCCAGGAAAACAAAACAAAACACCTAAATGGGTTTGTTTAGTAGTACTCAAGCTAGAGGAAGGGTGTGAGGTTGTTTGAATGTCTATCCTGGACACCAACATTGGTACACAGTGGTTGCGTGAAGAGTCCGAAGGTGACTATGACAGTCTGACAAAGGTCATGAGCATCCGATATTCATTCATGATGATCAAATATTGAACGTGCAGGATATCGGGAATCAAGAATGATATTGAAGGTGCAGCAAAGGATGATGATGATGAAGGTGCTAGATAGATAGATACAATGATATACAATACGATAGCAAGTCACAAGTATGTCTGACGAAGTTTGTGACTGTTTTGCAGAACTTCAGACCAGTTGAGAGATGATCTTTGAGTTAGACTCTTAGATCTTGAGATGATAGGAGTGTAGACAAGTTCTTGTTGCTACTAAGTAGATACTACAGTCTTTTATATGTTTGTAGAACAAAAAATACCTAATGGGAATAGAGTCACAAGACAATAAAATGTGTATCAAAATGTATCAGAACAATAAAGGACCACAACCAAGGATGAGACATAAGGAATATGAACTAAAATGAAACAGTGCCGTCTTATTGTTGTAATTTGGAGCGTCAAATCAAGCACATCGTGACTTCCCAAGACGCTGCCATCCCTGCATGAATACGTCCAAAACAGCAGCTGCGAGTGCAATAGCATACCTCGAGAGGGGTAAATAACCATTGGAAGGTCAGATC
This sequence comes from Tricholoma terreum, assembly GCA_003316345.1. Classification (NCBI taxonomy): domain Eukaryota; kingdom Fungi; phylum Basidiomycota; class Agaricomycetes; order Agaricales; family Tricholomataceae; genus Tricholoma; species Tricholoma terreum. The sequence continues at coordinate 18,747 of QFEU01000146.1, read as the reverse complement.
AAAGGAGTGGGAACCTGCGCAAACAGGCTTGCAGTCATACAATGAGTCGCAATGTAGGTCGAGGCCATCTGATGTTGATTGGGGAATGATCAGGAATACAAAAGTGTGGTCAGACAATGGTCAGGTGATGTAGAGGGTCGAGTGAGATGCAGTCGAGCATCTGATGTGTGATGTTCTGGGGCTTAGGCTGGCAGATGGTCTTATCAGCATGTATTTTCTGAGGGATAAAACAAATGGGACTTGGCTTCAACTTATAAGAAGTTGCACCTTTCTCCTTGACTCCAGGTGTCCCTGATTTCTAGAGTCAGATGGATACATGAAAATGCACCAGGTTTGCAATGCAGGATGCACAGTGAGATGAGAGTGAGGATGAGTAGGAAGTAAGACTTGAACTAAGAATTGAGTCAAAGACTTTAGTTGGTGACTTCTGTTGATATTCAAACTAGAGAAGCTCCACCTAATGTGAGAGCTTTTATACTAAGTACAAATGGTTCTACAATAATTTAGAGTCTACTTTACTACTGACTTAGTAATGTTATTAGTCAGTAGGTCAGCAGATGCACGGTTTTCCTGAAGCCTAGAAACTTCTACCTTGTTCCTTTTTCCAAAGTTGAATTGCACTGCATTGCAGTGTAAGGCTGTACATTCCAAATGTGTATCTGTCATGTGCAATTTCTCCACTCAGGTTACCCATGGGTTTGTGATGCAAATGCACAGCTAAAAGATCAGATCATGACACAGTATAAGCATAGTAAATATTTAGTTTAGCACAATGTCAAATTGAATCATAGTTATTATGATATGCATAAAAGATGATCTATGTATGACAGATGGTAGTCATAAGGTGTTATAGTAATAAGAAGTCCAGATGTGTTGAAACCATGGAGTTTGTTTTTGGTCCAGGTACTGTGGAAATGTGTTGTGTTTGTTTTCTTCTAACAAGATCTGCCCCTTGAGAAGCTCACACAATAATCCTTTGTTCAACATCTGAGCCATCATCACTGCTGCCTGAGTCATAGTTATCCACCATATCTGAATCACTGTTCAAGTTGTCCCACTGGATGCCACTGCCTTCTCCTGAGTTCTTGTAGTGCCCCCAAGGGGGGGTTAGAGCAGAGTAGTGAGAGGAGGTAGTACTTATCACCCAAAGTACACAAGACCACTGTTATATAGTGACGAGATACCTAAGTAGGGCGAAATTGACTAGAGAGAAAATGTAACCATATGTCACGTATATGTGATGGACCGGAAACCTCCGGTACAATTGTAACCAAACAATGATCCCTACCATATCTGGTAGAGACCCCTACACTCTCCCTCTCTAGATTGGTCCCCAGGGCCAATCTAAGATTAAAATATAATCATAAATGATTGTGATATGTGGGAATGGATATGATAACATGCCCAAGTGTCCATGGATATTGACAGTAAGGAAATTAAGATAAAATGAATGTGATAAGGCCAAGTACAAAGACATGGCCAACGTGAATGTGCATTGATGCACTAACACTGGAGTATACACAAGAATGTACAAGTCAGGCTGTTGTAGCACTGATCAAAGTTGATGAATATCGACACATCAACCTTAGTTATCATGTATCAACACAATAACTCTAGTGATCATGTATTGACATGATCACCAACACAAACAATTAGTTCACACTGTTGGGGTGAACCATGGATCTAATCATCAAGATCCAAAGGTTAAAGACTGTAATTTGAACAGTCAACTGGTCACTCGTTGGACCAGTCATCAGGATAATCCTGACAATCACTTTCATAAGAGGAGGCTTGTCCATCCTCACTCCCTTGAGTATTATACTCAGAGGCATATGCATATTCGGACACATAATTGCCTTCCGAATACTCATCCTCATCTGTATGAATGTCATACAGCTGCCAATGCTCCTCAATCGGCAATCCACAACTTTCTGGATCTGAGCATTCAATGCATTGGACATCATATGTCCAACCATCCCCATGAGCCTCACCCTCCGGCTCATATGTGCTTGCTTCATTATCTGAAGCATAATCCGACAACGAGTTCTCGCCCAGATAATGCATGTACTGTCAGATACATGCAAACTGCACCACCTCCATGGATTCAGGTGCCTCAGGAATGATGTTGTCATGAATTGACAACATATCCAAGTCATAACTTGACTCGTTGACTTGTACTGAGTCAGGACCAGAGTTACTCAGTGACTCAGGCCTCATGTCACCATTGGCTGGTGACATATAGCACATAGGTGAGTCCTCAATTGACTCACTTGATGATGTGGAATTGTCAAATGCACTGGAGTAGCTCCAGTTATGCGCATACTGTTTTTGTTCACATGGCACGTGACTTACATCACGCATTGACTGTTGACACATTGTGGTCAACAGTCTCGTTGATTGTGAACGATGTTTAACATCATTCATGTGTCTTGGCCAAGGTGCCTTATGCACCTCAGTTCTCTCTTTCCCATTGTGACACTGGATTCCTTTATCCGGTGCCTTTGGGACTGTACTAAGTGAATACAGTCCTTTACCCTTGTCTTGAGGTAAAGCTAACAAAGGTTTCACCTTCGTTCCAGCGTCAATGTCTATACTCGAACGTTCGCTGCCAGCTGTGCCTAGCTTTGACCCTTTGGATTGATGGGTATGTGGCTCAGGCTTGAGCCATGGATGGTTTGAAAATACAGCCATTTGGTGGCCGTGGGGAGGATCTTGACGTGCTCTTGAGCATGTCTGGTGCTGGATAGGAGGTGAGTGGTTCGTTTGAACCACCTGTGGTGGCACTATGTGCGCTGCTAGACATTTACTAACATCTTCTGTTGTTAGGCAATGTTTCCTGTTGCCTTTCGACCTTTTTAGGGCCGAACTCAACGCTGACACGTTCTCCTTCCCCTTCAGCTTCATGTGTTTCAGGTTTCCTGAACACACCTCCGTTTTCCTTCCACTAATGAGATCTACATCTTGTTTGTTGTGCTTGGCTGTCCTCTCTCCCCCTCTGCCTCATCCTATGGGCAAGGCTGACCTGTGCCTCTTGAATGTATGTGTATCTTTCAGATACGTGTATATCTCTCGTTCCATTTGTTTGGCTGGCCTTTCTCCCCCTCTGCCTCGTCCCATGGCCGAGGCAGACTTGTGCTTCTCAAGCATATGTGTATCTTTCAGATACGCATCTACGTCTCGTTCTGTTTGCTTCTCAAATGTATGCGTATCTGAAAGATATGCATCTAAGTCTTGCTCTGTTCGCTTGGCTGGCCTCTCTCCCTCTCTGCCTCATCCTATGGATGATGCAGACTTGTGCTTCTCAAATGTATGCGTATCCTTCAGATACGCGTCTACCTCTCATTCAGGTTGCTTAGCCAGCTTCTCTCCCTCTCTGCCTTGTCTCACAGGTGAGGCAGATACATTCTGCGATTCGGCAAGGTGTGTGTCACCTTGATGTACATCTTTCTTTTTCAACTTCAAACGACGAGTTTCGTCATTTCCGGACTTGCACAGGATGCCATCTGGCATCTGCTTCTGCACAGCTTTGTTCACTGTGCCCTTGGTCTGTGGCCAGACTGTCTTCTCATGATGACCAACATTGTCATTTTTCGACTTACAAATGGATGGCTCTCGTCGTCCGTTCTTCTCTGTTTCTTTTCTCTCAACGAGGTCAACACCTTGTCTCCCTCATGCAGTAGCCTTGCCTCGTCTGGTAGATGAGATGGATCTGTTTGATTGTTCAATGGATTGCATGTCAACCTGACATGCATCTACTGTCCTTTCTCCCCTTCTGCCTTGTCCCATGGGTGAGGCAGGTATATCCCATGGCTTGACAAGACATGTGTCACCTTGATGCATGTCTCTCCACTTTGACTTCAAACAATGACTTTCATTGTTATGTGAGCTGTTCAGGGTGCTGTCTCGCACCCTCTCCCTCTCTCTCCCCCTCAGTTTTATCCGCCGTATTTTGATGATGACTAGCATCATCATCCTTCAACCTTGAATGACAAGTTCTGTCATTCCTTGATGCCGGTGGATACTTTGCCTGAGATAGGGACATTTGTCCCTCGTGATGACAATTGCACAATGCTAATGCATCATTATTGTCCTTCAAATGGATTGAAGGTGTGTGATTCATTTGAGCCACTTGGGGCGGCGTAGTACATGCTGCCTGACATTTACTAATGTCTTTTGCTAATGAACAACGAACTTTGTTGTTTATTGAATCTTCTAAGTTTGAACAATGAATTTCATCATTTTTTGACACTTTTAGGACATCATTCAGTGTCCTTTTCCAGTTGGATTTGACGACAGCACCCTTGGCCCCATCATTACCTTGTTTGACTACGAGGTAAGATGGATCTTCCGGTTTACATGCATCAGCTTGATGCACTCCAGATTCCATTTTATTTGATGGAACTAGTCCATCAATAGGTCTCTTCCTTCGACCCTTGGAGTGGGTGATACCCACTGCAGCCTTACCTTGTCCAATGGCAAGATTCTCTGCCATTGTGGCTTTTTGTGTGTCAATTTGACGCACACTCCTATCAATTGATGACTGCAAGTCATCGTCTGGTGGTCTGCTCTGTTTACCAGAACGGATGGCACTTTCAACACCACCACCTCGTTCACTAACGAGGTCTTTCACCTTATTGGCCATCCAGGGTTGGTTGGCCAATGGGCGAGTGCCCGTTTCATCATGCATCTTTGTGATGTTCAAACATACTTCCATGTTCAATGATAGTTCCTTTGATCTGGGGCCAGCTTTGGCCACCGTCGAGCAAGGACTCTAGTTTGATGACTGAGCCTGTGCCACCTTGTCGACGTGAGGTGCATGAGCTTCTTTGCTCATCTGTGATGATGCCACTGGCATCTCAGATCATACATTAATGACCTCTCTCTCAGCCTCAACCTGTTCTCTAGAAGAATGACACCTGTCATTCTTCGGCTTTGACTGTGGTTGGCCTTGGCTAGGGTTAGCTGCCCTAGCCTGATCTTCTACCCTTTGCAGGGTACTTTTCAGCTGTTGGAGCAGGTACTCCGGAGATGCCGCTCCTGGTGGCATCCCTACTTCTGCTAGCAGGCCCATTACTGCTAGGGCAGCAAAGTTGACTGACTTTGCTACTGATGGCTTGTACTTGCCACCAGACCAATCTTTGTCTACCACTCTGCTCTCATAGATAACCATGGTGGACTGCTGCCACTCATAAGATAGTGACAAAGTGTCATAGCGCATCTCAGTGCTACGAACTTTATTCGTTTTTACGACATGCTCATTTGCATGTTGTTCTACTTTTCTGTTGCTCTTTTGAGCAGGTGCCTTTGTAGTTCGCACCCAACGTTCATTTTTGAACATTATGTTGGAGTTTTGTATACCTCAATAGTTGAGGTCCTCCTCATGAGCAAGTTCACACTCAATCTCCATTCTTGTAGCCTCGCGAACTGGGCTACGTGATCCCCTGTAGACCCAATAGTGTCCAATTGGGTCGTAGTAATAATATAAATCCATATTATCATTGTCATGTACCCCGTAACATTTGAACAGGGTTGGGCCACTGTTTTGTGGACCATGTATCATCTGGCTCTCATCTCAAGCCTGCTTTGCCTCCCAACTGTTGGAAGGCATCCATTGTCTATTATAGAACAATATGTGTGGATTATCCACACAACTGTAGTTGAGATCATTCTCTTGAGCAAGTTCTTGCTTGAGATCACTCACAGCATACTCACAAACTGGAGTACCTGTCTCTTGTACAATCCAAGTAGAATAGATTGGATTATAATAGAAGTACCTATTTAGTATTTCATTGGAATGAACACCATATCAACGATATGGTGTCTTGTCACAAACTCAAAGCTCACGAGTTTGTGATGTGGCAACATTCGACGACATTGTCACCTGTCGTTTTGGGCACCATGAGGTGCCCAGATGGGGATTATCTGGAGCCGACAATGTGTCGGCTCTCATGTGAGCTCTCAGAGCTCGAGGTGGGTTTCTAATTACCATGTTGGGACCAGAGTATGGGTTTCCACACTATATATCCAGTTTTGCTGGATGTGGGTGTGTAAAAAAGTGTAGTGCCCCCAAGGGGGGGTTAGAGCAGAGTAGTGAGAGGAGGTAGTACTTATCACCCAAAGTACACAAGACCACTATTATATAGTGACAAGATACCTAAGTAGGGCGAAATTGACTAGAGAGAAAATGTAACCATATGTCATGTATATGTGATGGACCAGAAACCTCCAGTACAATTGTAACCAAACAATGATCCCTACCATATCTGGTAGGGACCCCTACAGTTCTCTTCTGTGCTGTGATTGCTCTTCCTGATGCTTGGCTGATGCATGATCAGTTCAGGTTGTAGTGATATTGTATCATGTTCAAGACAGATATCAGGCATTTTGGATGTCTTCATTTCATTTTGTCATTTGTTAGTTACTTCTGATTTGCTTAGTTATCCACTCCCATATATCTACACTCATGTATGGTAGTTTGCACTCTCTTTGAGCACTTGTAACCACAGGCTCTGTTTTCTTTTCATGACACAGTGCTCATCATCCTGTATGCTTCCTCATCCCATGATAACCATACTTTCATACTTCAAACTTGCAGTAACTGGACCTCTGCCATAACCCATGACGTGTAGCCGTCACTATTTTGTAACTCGAACTTGTCACTTGGAACCCACAGAGACTGGACTTCTGCTATAACTCAAACATTTGGAACCTGCAGAGACTGAACTTCTGCTGTAACTGGGGTCTATCTTATCATTCTCTAATCTCATCTTATAAACTTCTTAATTATGTCGAGTGGCAAAACTATTCAGTTTTCCCATCTAAATCACACCAACTATCCTGAATGGGCATTGCATATGGAAGCCATCTTGATCCATGGGGGTTTCTAGGATCTTATTATGGGTGACAAAAGGTTAGCAGAGGATGAGCAGAGTGAGGCAAACACCTCTGCATCTTCTTGCCAAAGTTCCACTATGAACTCAATTTCATTGAATTCTTTTGGGGTGCAGTCAAGAAGTACTTGCAAGACAACTGTGATTATACATTTCCTGGTCTTCAAAAAAATATGCCAGCAGCACTTGCTTCTGTTCAGATTTCCACAATCCAGAAGTGGGAACACTGGATAATTCAATGGATGCAGGCATATCAGACTGGTTTGGGCCCAAAAGGAGCTCAATTTGAGGTTAAAAAATTCAGCTCTACAAAATATAAATCTCATCAATGTCCTCCTGAGTGGTTGGTGTGCTTTTTCAATGTGCCTGCACAGATATAGATCTTATCTCTCTTATCTTATCTTATATTACATAATAGTGCCAATTACCATCACAAAAAAATAATAACTCATGTCAGTTTGACTTTCAGGACAAATCCTCTGTAGGTTTTGTTCCCACCATTGAATTGAGCATTTTGGGGAGAAGAATAAGGATTTGGTCCATTTTCCCAGGGCCTATTTTGGTTGTACAAAAGTAGCGGTGACTAGATGTCCCGCTCCATAGTTAATTGACATTGTCACCCAATATAGTTAGTACACAGAACCAAAACCAAGGTACCATTCAGAGGTCAAAATTTAGAGCCTGCAATGTGTGTACAGTTGTCTCTGTCTTAACCCATACTAGTCGGTGGACACCCAAAAGTATGGGTTATTACAGAGTATGGGTTTTGGCAGAGCTCATCCCAGGCCCCTTTTTTTGTCATTCAAGTGCTGTATTATGTATTAGATGGCTATGTACTGACTAAATACAACAAATTGAGGTAAAATAAGATGGTTTTCTGTCTTGTGACTCCTGCATGCATACCTGACAGCCAAAACCTGTGAGAATGGCTTTTCAGAGTTTATGAACACAGGGATAATTGAGATCTCCATACTGTTGCACTGTAATTTACACTCCCCCACCTATTCCAATCAGACTCCCCGGAATCTGGTTATTCTGACCAGAATCCAGTTAGTCCAACCAGAATCCCTGGAATCCGGCTGGAATCCAGTTATTCTGACTGGAATTCAATCATTCCACTGGATTCCAGTGGAAAATGCCCCCTGCCACGCACCACCTTGCATAGCACCCCTTCCACCCCACGAGCAATGGCCCATGGCAGTGGTTGTGGGTGCCACCGCAGTGGGCTGTGGTGGCCTCTAATCACCTCACCCATGCTCCACCACATGAGCAGTGGCTTGTGAGGCTGGAGGTGCATGGTGCATTGTTTAGTGCAGGGCTGTGTGCATCGCCGTTCCACCCACAATCCACCCCACAAGCAGTGGCTCATGAGGCTGGGGGCAGGTGGTGCATTGTTTGATGCAGGGGCTTCATGCATCGTCATTCCACCTGCATTCCACCCCACAAGCAGGGGCTCATGAGGCTGGGGGAGGGTGGCACATTGTTCAATGTGGGGGGCTGTGTGCTTCATCGTTCCACCCATGTTCCATCCCACAAGCAGGGGCTCGTGAGGCTGGGGGTGGATGGCATGTTGTTCAATGTGGGGGGCTGCATGCTTTGTCGTTCCACCCCACAAGCAGTTAGTGCTTCAAGGTCCGGTCTATTGGACCGGAAAAAGACCAGAAATGGACCGGACCAGGACCAGAAAAGACCGGACCATCAGTCTGGTCTTGTCACTTTTTGGATTCAAAGACCGCAAAAAAACCGGTTCAACAGGACTGGTTATGACCGGTCCTTGCAGAACCGACACATAATCATATTCCCCTACTTATTGCTAACGAAACGCACAAAAAATCTCGCAAATCGGTCAAGAATTGGGTGAGATATCATCAAAACCGAGTTTGAACACAAGTTTGTGCATTCAAAACTCGGTTGTGATGATATCTCACTCAATTCTTGACCGATTTGCGAGATCTTTTGTGCATTTCATTAGCAATAAGTAGGGGAATGTGGAAAAACAAGGTTATGACCGGTTTCAACAAGTCTGGACTGCAGTGTTCATGTAAACCGGTTCAAACTGGTTCTGACCGGTTTTTTGCGGTTTTTTTCGGTTTTGGTCCGGTCTTTTGACTATTTCCTTGTATAGAAGACCGGTCCGGTTGCAGTCCACCCCCAAAATGGTAAAAGACTGGAACTGGACCGGACTTTCAAGCACTACAAGCAGTGGCTCGTGAGGCTGGGGGTGAATGGCGTGTTGTTCGACACGGGGGGCTGCATGCTTTGGTGTTCCACCCCACAAGCAGTGGCTCGTGAGGCTGTAAGGCATAGCATGAGTCCAGGTAACTCATGAGTAACTGTGAGTAGACCCATGGGAAGACCCACAGGTATGCACACTCACGGCTCCGGATCACCTGCAAGGGTGGATCCTCAATGATCTGAGTATCAGTTTTCACAGTGTGGGTACTTGTACAGGTATCCATGAGTCCTATATCTTGTAAATCTTCTGTATACCATATAATCACCAGGACAATGGTAGCCTGCAATTTTAACTTCCTCCTTCTGTAACAATTGCCTACCAGGAAGTGCACTTAGTGCAGTCAGCCTCTTCAAGTTCAACACACTTTCAAGATACTCTTCAATGTCAGTTATCCACTATAGTGAGTCCTGCATCATTTAGACTGAACTTAGGATTGATCCTAACATATTTTCATCACAGATTTAGGATCTGATGATCGGATGAGAGGGACGTGACATAGCCACGTTCTTGCGATCCAGTAATTTTATGAGCAGATTACATATATATGGATAGCTATGGCTACTAGGTGAGTCGTGCATTGTTCTGGCTGAAGCAGGAATCAATCCTAACCTATTTTTGTCACAGATTTCGGATCTAATGAGACAAGAGCAATGCACAGCCGCGTTGCTGTGATACAGCGATTTTACGAGCAGATTAGATATATATGGATAGCTAAGGCTACTAGGTGAGTCCTGCATTGTTCAGGCTGAAGCAGGGATCAATCCTAACCTATTTTCATCATGGATTTCGGATCTAATGAGACAAGAGCAACGCGCAGCTGTATTCTTGTGATACAGTGATTTTACAAGAAGATTAGATATACATATATGTATATGGATAGCTAATGCTACTAGGTGAGTCCTGCATCATTCAGGCTGAAGCAGGGATCAATCCTAACCTATTTTCATCACAGATTTCGGATCTAATGAGACGAGAGCAATGTACAGCCGCATTCTTGCAATATGGGGATTTTACAAGCAGATTAGATATATATGTATGGCTAAGGCTACTAGGTGAGTCCCACATTGTTCAGGCTGAAGCAGGGATTGATCCTGACCTATTTCCATCACAGATTTCGGATCTAGTAAGACGAGAGCAACGTGCAGCCGTGTTCTTGCGATACAGTGATTTTAGGAGCAGATTAGATATATATGGATAGCTAAGGCTACTAGGTGAGTCCTGCATTGTTCAGGCTGAAGCAGGGATCCATCCTAACCTATTTCATTACAGATTTCGGATCTAATGAAACGAGAGCAACGCGCAGCCGCATTCTTGCGATACAGCGATTTTACGAGAAGATTATATATATATATGAATAGCTAAGGCTACTAGATGAGTCCTACATCATTCTGGCTGAAGCAGGGATCAATCCTAACCTATTTTTATCACAGATTTTAGATCCGATGAGATGAGAGCAACACGTGGCCGCGTTCTTGCGATATGGGGATTTTACGAGCAGAATAGATATATATGTATAGCTAAGGCTACCAGGTGAGTCCTGCATCGTTCAGGCTGAAGCTGGAATCAATCTCAACCTATTTTCATCACAAATTTCAGATCCAATGAGACAAGAGCAATGCACAGCTGTGTTCTTTGTGGTATCATGGCTACAGGTTTGATGCAGTCAATTCATGAGAGGACACTCTTTTTGTGATTAACTACAGTCAAGTATTACTTGTACATACACCTGGGTATCCACAAGTTACCTGTGGGTACTCGACACCACTTGTACACCCACAGGTACTTACATACTCACGAGTTTTGCACTCACAGATCTGGGTCATCCATGGGAAATTACTCATGCAGATCTGAGTTTAACTTTAGCACACTAGAATACTCGCGAGTTTGGATCTGAGTCACCCATGAGTGCACTCATGCTATGCCTTATGAGGCTGGGGGCGGGTGGTGTGTTGTCTGTTGTGTGGTGGTCGTTGGTTGTGGTACCTGTCATGTCCATTGGGGGAGGTGGGGTGATGCGGCCAGTAGCATCCGAACCACCCTGCAAGCAAGTGCTTGCAGCAGTGGCAGTGGATGCTGGTGTTTGCCGTGCTTGTCTTCCTCACTCTCCGGCATGGTACACACCTGTAAACCACCCTATGAACAGCTGCTCGTAGGCATGGTGGCAGGCGGCATGTTGTCCCTGGGTGCTGGGGTCCTCATCATTGACGTGGCCATTAGCACCTGTGATTCCACCTGTGAGCAGTGGCTCACAGCATGGGGGTGGGTGCTAGGCCATACACCATGCCTACGAGCAGCTGTTCATAGGGTGGTTTACAGGTGTGTACCATGCCGGAGAGCGAGGAAGACAAGCACGGCAAACACCAGCATCCGCTGCCACTGCTGCAAGCACTTGCTTGCAGGGTGGTTCGGATGCTACTGGCCGCATCACCCCACCTCCCCCAATGGACATGACAGGTACCACAACCAACGACCACCACACAACAGACAACACACCACCTGCCCCCAACCTCATAAGGCATAGCATGAGTGCACTCATGGGTGACTCAGATCCATGCTAGCCCATATGGGCGTCAGTTTGGTCTTTCTGTCGTGATGACGAGGCTGTTAGCACCCACTATCCACCCTGCAAGCAGTGGCTCACAGCAGTGGGGTGGGTGCCTTTGCTATTTGTTGTTAATGGGCTGTGGGGGTGGTGGGCAGTTAGTGATGACATGGCGCATTTTAGGGGGGTTGGGGGTGCATACCTTGCAGGTACCCTGCTGCATGGGCCTCCTGGCACCTCCCTGGGCACCTCCCAGCCCAAAATGAACCCTTCACATCCTGTTTCAACAGGGAGGAGGGGCTGGGTGTGAGTCGTGGTTGACGCACGAAAAACACGCATGACATGGCACATTTACAGCCATGCATGTTGCCGTTTGGTCCTCATGGGAGGCAGCAAGAGGGCATGGGAGCGGTCACGGTCATGGTTTACAGAGGAAGGGAGTGGTGGGAGGAAGTGGGTGGTTGCGTCGTGGATGGTGGTGGTGAGGTGGCAGTCACATGTCACACTGTGATGATCACAGTAGGTGGTGGCAACAGCCAGCTATGCAGATTCCAATTGATCTGACTAGAATAGCCTGAAATGAATCTGTGGGGATTCCGGGGATAAATTTCACCCCCAGTCCGATCAGAATTATGTAGTATACAGAGAAATATATACAAATGGAATGTACTGGAATTTCAGAAATTCCAAATCAGATTCCAGATTCCAATTGGAATCTGACAGGAATAGGTGGGGAAGTATAAAGACCTCCTGTTGCAGGATGAGTGATGCCGTTAGAACATCTCAATGTCGATGTCAACTCCCTATTGATTTCCATCATTTCCTCCCCCAGTCAGTGTTCATAAACTGATTCAAAAATTTCATTGTCAGATACATTCACTGCCACAATCCAATACAAAAACTGACTTGATCATACTTTTTGGCACACATACTTGCTATCTTCCCTCCTAATAAGCTGAATGGTACATTATTTGGCTGAAATTTGACATAGATAGCATAGAAAACCCATATATAGTGTGCAAATTAACAAAGGAGTGTCTATTGATGGAACTTTTGTGATTGGTTCCTTGTCCATTTATGGGTTATGGTCCACCAAAAGGTATGGATTATGGGATATGGGAGAGATTGGTTCTTTGGCAGGGAACCAACCTGGTGGACACATGAAAGTATGGCTTATGGGATGTTATGGGTTATCACAGATATGGGTTAAGACAGAGGCGACTGTAATTTTTTGAAAGCAGCCTATCGTTTGGAATTCAGCTGTAATTAAGCCCTAACCAACACTGGCTGAGGGGACCTAGATTCTAAGCAAGAGTTTCATGCATGTACACTACATAGATCATGATAAGAAGATTTACCTAAAGGACTTCAATATATTGCAAAGGGGTCAGAGATTACGAAGGTGTATGAAGGTCAGTGTATGACTGCAAAACAAACGAATTCTACACATTAGGGTATATTAGCAACGGGGTTCAAATTTCCATTCATCACTGTTCAAATTTTGATTCCCAGATTCAGAGCCCAAAGTTCCCATACCTCAACTCAGTACAATCTCTGGCAAGACATACTATACAATGTGTAGAAATAGTTGTCATAAGCCCTTAGTGATGCCTAAGTGCAAGAATATCTGAAATACACAGGTGGGAGGGGTGGGGAGCAAAGTCGATATTTTGATGGCTGCCTGTTTTGGACATGATTACTTGTTTGGGCAGATTCAAATTTTTGTTTGGCACCATTCAAATTTTCAGAAAATTTCGGGATTGGAGAATCCAGATGTTCGTCTGTCCATCCGTGACTCCATGCATCTGTCTAAATTTAGAATATGCAGAGAGCCGCGGTCCATGGTGATTGTAGTAGTTGTTCCACTTCTTCAAGGCCTCTGTTGAGTGGATTTCAGTCACAATGAGCGATCTTGACTTTGAGGACTTGGTCCAGCAGCTCCATGGCCTTTCATTTTCTTTCCAGGGGATAAAGTGGAAGCAGATGGTTGATTTTATCACTTTTGCTTCGAGGCTCAAGGATCCTATCTTACTGGCTCAACCTGCTGGTGTCTCTGTCACTGATCCTCCTGATGTCCTCCCACCCAGTGTTGCTGCATTTCTTGGTAGTAGCTGTGACCTTCCACCATCTGCTGTCAAAAACTGTTGGAAGATCTTCAATATGACGATATGAAAATACACTGAGTGCAATGTTGAGACTGCTTTTGCAGAACATGGAGTCAAGCATGGCCTAAGTACATAATCATTTTCTCATAAATGACTGTCAGTTCAACTGCTCTGTACACTATCAGCGTCGCACATGTTTTACCCACCACATCAATCCTGTCAAAATGTTGGATGTCCACAGCATGCTAAAGGTCAACCCCTCAAGAAGGCTGAGCCATGGGAAGTTGCATTCTACACACAGAACAAGGGAGTTTTGCTAGCATATTCTGTTCACTTATACTGTGATGGTATGTACTCAATGACCACTGCAATGTCCTCTGTCCATTGAAGAGTCTATTAACAGTGTGTCACCCCAATTATCACCACAATTTTCGTGTCAGGGATGGTCAACATACATACTACGATGGGGTTCCTAGTGTGATCCAGGTTGGTGAGCATCAGTTTGTAGAGCAGAGAGTAATTCGTTTGTGGAGGGACTTGATGCTTGTTGCATGGTATGTCTGGCTCTTTATTATTTATAACAACAAATCTTGATGTTTTCCAGGACATCGGCAACAAATTGTGCATGACTGTACAATGATACGCTCTCATGAAACAATATCCCACCACCTGACTGGCCATTTGGGTTCAAATTGAAGACTGATCACATCTGGGATGGCTTCATGATCCTCTCCCTGCTTGAAGACTCTCATGCATGCCAGGAGTCACTTGAGGTCCCTCATACTGGAGCACAAAAGGGCCGATTTGTGTCTGCAATCAGGGCACATAATCTCCATCTCCAACTCTACAGTCAACCTGAGATACAACACTACTGCAACAAATGTGTATGCTTTTATCATGGATCTGATGGAAAGGTGATGCACATGGTCTATGTGGTCGTGATTGATGGTGTCACTGTTGGACATCCATGCTGTGCGATCCACAACTGTCATGTTCCCCTTGCCAACAACCGACACCGTTTCTGTCCTGAACATGCACCATTTCACAACATGATCTGCTCTATTGTTGGCTGCAGTGACCATGTACTGCACAGCCAACTTACTTGTGGAAAACCTTAGCACCAGGAGGTCGAATGTATACATTGAGAACATGGTCAAGCCCATTTTCAACTCCAGGAGCGTCTTCAACATGCATGTGTTGCACATTCAGAGAATGCAAGTCCAGAGGAACGTGATTTATCAGAATTAGTAGATGTGGATGAAAGTGAAGAAGAGTTTGAGGTGAGGACTCAGAAGTGCCCCAAAGTAGTGGCCCAGTTCCACGCAAAAAAATCCATGCACAGTTTGGCCAAAAACGGACACACAATGAGCAAATTATTGTTGCCCCATGTGGCATGATTATAGCTTGCAAGACATTTTATGGTGCAGAAGGGGTCGCAAGTGTGGTTGTGTGTCATGTTTCTTTCTACTTAGGGCAGATTCTCTAATGCTATGGATACAGGAGATGGTCAAGCGCACATTCTGAGAGGACATCAAACCCAGTCATATCTTCTTCGACAACAACTGCAGTCTTGCAAAGATGGTTGCGACAGACCCATTCTTTGATGATATTGGTCTTAGTGTTGATGTCTTTCACTTCAAGTTGAAGCACTCAGTAACAGATGAGTTCTGTCAAGCACACTGCAACCCTGCTGCATTCCCAGAACTAGAAGGGGAGAATGGGAAGCCCTGGTATTTCAATTCATCCATTGCTGAAGAAACTAATGTATGGCTTGGTGGCTATTATGCCATCTGTTGTGAGATGCTTGTCAACAAGTATAACCTTTTTTTGGATGAAATGATCATGCGCCGAAACCAGGCAACAAAGGCAAAACTAATCGAGGAGGGGCACTGCCCAAGTAACTGGCCAACAGGAGAACAAAGATGATAGAATTGTACAAAACAAGACACATATACATCTAATATAACCTGAGAGTATGCCGAACACAACTCGATGATGCAGTGACAAAACAAGAAATAATTGGTATAGTATGGGGCCGATTACCGTCAAGAATGTTTTCTTGTAACCTTGTGCATGCGAGCCCAGCTTGCCTTCAGGAAGATGGACCACCGCCCTTCAGGTGTCTGACCAGCTGCAAGGGATTTGACATGTAGAGACTGGCTTGCATTGTCCCACCATTTCCGATTCTCATAGTATGTTGTGCATCAGAAGGGAAGGCCAAACCAATTGGTGAACGTTTTACCAACACCACTATCAGAATGGCGAGCCTTGTCACATGCAGAAAACACTGTGACAATGTCAACCACAAAAAAGTCAGTGGGCCAGACAGGATCTCTTTGGTAGTCATCATCAGTGCCATCATCACTCCCACCCTGATCACTGTGGAGATCCTCCTTGTCATTATCGATACAGATCGCATCACTTGCAGTGTACCCCGCAGGAGAGTTGTTATCCTCTGAAGAAGAAGAAGGCATGTGTTTCTGCTTTGGCAGAGCAGATGTGGCAAAGAGCACCGGGGCACGAAACAATGGGATGTTCTCTTTGTCATCACTGGGTTCCAGCTTGACCACAAGAGGGTGAGATATTGCAGTAGAATCTTCATCCTCTGAGGATGTCAGCTTGATAACAGACACCGTAGACTTCAGGGCATGCAATTGGTTCCATACATGTGTTTGTTCCTGGCGCAGTTCTTGGTGGAGGTTGTATGGCTTGTCACTCGTTAGGCTATTCTTCAAATGCATGTTGAAATTTAGGCACTCCGTCACCTTTGTTCCTTTGAAGAAGATACAGCATTGGTCATCCTTGAGGGTAACCACATATGGTAGCTTGAACTTTGTCCAAGACCGCAGTGAGAAGTCATAGATCAACATCCGGAGTCAGGAGACATTGTCCACTTCTTCAGCCACAAGATCCAGATCACAAAGAACCTCCAATGTTACAACAAAGTATGGCCAGGTGAAGCCACCCTGGAACGTAAAGACAGTTGGCTCCTCACTATTTTGTATCCAGGAATAGGCCACAACATGATGCTTTGCCTTCTCAATTGCACCCAAGTGTTCCGCCTCAGCCTTCCTTCACTTCTCCGCAAGCTCCTGCTGTTGCACGTACTGCTCCATGAAGATGGAAGGCATCTGTGATATGTAGTGTGGATTTGGGCGAGGGTCAAAGGTAGAGGGTGGACCTGCAAGATTTGGGGACAGAGGAGTGGATGGTGGTGGGAAAACATTTGAAGCTGGCAGGGTAGAATCATCGTGTTGGAACGGGGGTACAGCCTGAGGTAGCGGAGAGTGGCTGGGAGGACATCCCTGGGTCAAGGTAGATGCTACAGGTGCCTGATTGGCACCAGAGCCATGGTGATCCTTGGCAGGGCATCCTCCAATCTCACAGCAGTGCTTGCAGCACTGTTTGTTGACACATCTCAAGTTGATTTGGGTTGATGAACAGTTTGGTCACACACAGGTCGTTGGTGAGGGCAAAGAGACTGGTGTAAGTGCAACAGGTACAACCACAGACAACATGGAAGGAGCAACAGGAGGACTTGGAGATGGAAGGACTGGCAATGAGGCTGGCGAGGGAACTGGTGAGGACTTGGGTGATAGCCAATGATAGAACTTGCACTGAGAACCATCGGGTTGAATGTTTTCACAGGTAACGAACAACCGCCCAGCATTTCCGTTGATATTTGACCTACAGACCTGAGCTGGGACCTTTTGGCGGCAGGTAGTGCAAGTTAGAGTTGGTTGTGATGTCGACATGATAGTGATGTCGATGTCAAGTATGTCAACAGAGGCGACAAGAACATTATCAACAATAATTACATAAAGCGGACAGACAGACGGATGGACGGACATCTGGATTCTCCAATACCGAAATGTCCTCCAAATTTTGGTTACAAATCGTTGATTTGCCTGTTGCTACAGTTGTGGACAACCAAACATGACAATTTTAATATCTCCTGATCAGGAATGTTCTGGGACAAACGGACTTCAGATTTGAATTCAGCTCATCAAAATATGTCAAAAAACATATCTCTGAAGTTTTTCCCACAACGTTTTAGGGTGGCCAAATTTTTTGGGTCATTTTTCGCAACATTATGCACCCCTTTTGAGGGGTTGAGGAGCAAAAATCTGTTCATTCCCAACCCTAGTCTGTTTGTAGTTGACAGAATTCATTGTTTACAAGCTCGATTACGGGTGATCAGTTGCTTCCTCTAATGGATATCCATCGTGAGATCAATTGAAGTTCAATGTTCAATGTTAGAAATGTTTATAATCTGATATCTGCCTATGTCTATGTCTGAATTAACTACATGTTGCACACTCATGCATGATGCTTCCGAAGTTCGTTCAGATGCTAGCCAACCACTATTGTGTGACTGTCTCACATCAATGTTGTGATGCGGCATTGATGTCACGTAATTGGTGAAAAGCACGTGACAATTATGACAGGTATTATTTATCTTTTGATGAAGTCTAGGTGTTTCAAGAGCAAGGTCAAGCATAAGAACATGCAAAGGAGTTGATTTCATAGGTAACTGGCAAAAATTTCCTTTTTTGGTGAAGTTTATTCATTTTATTATGGCCGATCAACTCGATGTAACCTCATTTTTATTACAGGATCAGGTGCAGCTAATAAAAAGGAGTCGATTGCGCTATTTTTCATAATTTTACTGATTTTTCTTGGGGGGTGGCCAAATTTTTGAGGTTAAAAACCCAAATTTTTGATTTCAAAGAATCGGCTCGTAGAATCATCTTCATTATACTTTAAACTATGTGTTTTAATGGTTTTTAAGGTCTCGGAATGATTGTGGTGAGCCACAAAATTAGGTCCGAAAAAGTTGTTGTGTTTGTTTGTCCGCAACTGTAACTTGAATATACTCTATGCTTCGAAGCTCCGATCCTAACCCGAACCTAGTCTGGATTAATTGGCAGCATCCGAAGGGTGCTATCTTTTAGATCACGTGTTGGCATGTGT